>CM064552.1:3943752-3948752 GCA_032716605.1 Paralithodes platypus | reverse complement strand
CCCTATATCTTTGGCAATTTGAAGACTTTTTCGCATTTAGGAGTCGATTTATTCCTGGTGAGCGGTAGCGAGCCTACATTTTAGTCATTCGGTATTTGATGACGCATTTTCATAGTTTATTCTGATTATCATTAGACTTTTTTGTGGAATTTTAGGGAGGATCTCGACGAATTAAAGGGATAACAATGATCTCCATTAACTGCAGCTCCCACTAAGTCAATACAATGGTCTATTAACCCCTTCTGTACCGGCGACATCTTTTTCATTTGATTCTAGTGAGATAGTTCGAAGCCTGGTAATTGCTGGAGGCCATTTTTAAACTGACTAAAATCGTCTAATAAACTGTCTTCGTGGTGCGATGCATTAGGTGTTGATTTTCGGTGTGAGCGTCTTGGGTTCGAATCCACGGACTGCCACATGTGTTTGTAAATGTCATTAATCGATTTTTGGAGTATGGTTGGTTGTTGGAAGGAACACAATAACTAGGTAGAATTCAGTCTATCAGACGTCGATGGTACTGAAAGGGTTAATAGCCAGCATAAACCGTTACAGTGCGAACCTAACTCCCAACCTAACTCCCAACCTAACTCCCAACCTAACTCCCAACCTAACTCCCAACCTAACTCCCAACCTAACTCCGAACCTAACTCCCAACCTAACTCCCAACCTAACTCCCAACCTAACTCCCAACCTAACTCCCAACCTAACTCCCAACCTAACTCCCAACCTAACTCCCAACCTAACTCCCAACCTAACTCAACTCTACTTAATTAAGGGAGCCCACCTCGCTTTTTTTTCTCTTTATTTCCCTCTCTCTTTGGCTTGTATCCATTCCGTCCCATTCAGCCTACTGTTGTAAGACGTTTACCCCCATCCAGGTGTCAACATTTTCCTGGCGAGTGGGAGCGAGCCAATATATTTTTGTTTTGACAGCAAGCTAAATTTGTACATTTTTTCGTAGAAAAATGTCTCCGGGGAAGCCGGATTTCTCCATACAATGCTGGCTCGCTATCGCTCGCCAGGTAGAAATCGACACCTGGATAGGGATAAACGTCTTAAAACAGTTGGCTGAATGGGGCCGAATGGATATAAGCCAGGGAAAGAGAGAAAAGGAGATGCAGATAAAAAAAACCGGTGACCCACCTTAATGTAAATTGGTAAGCTCCAACATTAACCTTCAACTATTCTGAGTGAGCATTACTGTATATTCAGTCACCCTAACATCGTATATATATATATAGTGTGTGTGTGTGTGTCTGTGTCTTTATCTCATACTAAATCACTTTCTCTTTCTATCAATTTGGACATACCGGTAACGAGTTTTTTCTACTCGATTTTTGACGACATGCGACTTTCCTTATTTATTGACTGCCCGAAGTGCGACATTTCCTTTGGTACTATGCTGGTACTACTTTTTGTGGGCGGTCAAACATTATGCACCAGGAATTATGGAGATACCCGGTTCGCCACAGTTGCAACAGAAAACCGGTTATGGCGGGTGGCTGTGGCCTGATGAAATCCATTCGCTTCTCTGTTTTTCCTTGGAGTATTTGACTACATCTATATATTCTTCAAATGTTTCGTTCGTTTTATTTCCTAGTTGTCCTAATATCAACTCTTCTCACGTGTGTGTGTGTGTAAGGGTGTGGGTTTACAATAGAACTTTCACTCCAAACAGGAAAGCATAGTAATACGCACGCGTGCCCACGAACACACACGTATGCACTTACACACAACCACCCTCAACACACACACACATACATGCTCTCCCTCTAACCCCCCCCCCCCCCCCTTCTCTTCTCTCTGTCTCTCTCTCAGCAAAATGTTTAGCCTCAATATGAATACAACACGCATCCATGGCTGGAAATTAAAATTGAAAAGGTTCAGCACTAGTATCTGTGGAAACTTTTTCTCATATAGAATCTGTTCTACATGGAACAAACTTCCCTCCGAAGTTGTAAATAGTTCTTCAGTAGAGCAGTTCAAGAAGAGAGTACGGTAGATAGTATTTTGCACAATCTGTAAAGAGTGTAGAGCATTAAACGGTCTCTCCATCCCCTTCCAGTATCTCCTCGGAATGGATCGTAAGGGCTCCAAGATACTAACTATTCCTTGTACCTCCTCGTAACTAACTCTAACTCTCTCTCTTCTCATCTCATGCGTCGCTCATCGTCTCTGCTCCATCCCTCTCTCTCGGTCATCCTTCTCCTCTCGCTTTCCTCTCATCGAACAGCTCTCAGTCCTCTCGCGATCCGTCTCCTCCTGGCGTGCAGGAAAAACACGTACACATACACTATCATGCTCACGTACATGTAGGTGTGTGAGATAAATATTAGACAAGCACACTCCTGTCAAGTATTCCGTTAAGTACCCGTCTCCGACCCCCTTCTTCTTCATCATCTCCCCCTTCTCTCTCCTCCCTCTTCTCTTTCTCTCTCTCTCTCTCAGTCTCTCTCGATCCTTCTCTCTCTCTCCTCTCTCATATCTCTCTCTCTCTCTCTCTCTCTCTCTCTCTCTCTCTCTCTCACTTTAATATCCTAGGCTGTTTATTATTTAGAGTGATCCCGGACTTTCTCGTTAGGTATTTATAAGCAGTCTATGCACAGTCAGTCAAAAGCGTTCACAGACCCCACATAATTTCATATTTCCTTGGTGAAAGTAAAGACCTATGACCCTGTATTTTTCTCTCCAAATTGTTTGTTAGACTGATATGAATTTAGTTATAATTCGGTCTTTAAAGTATGTATGGGTATGTACCGGTATGTTGTTGTTGTTGTCGTTCCTTAACCCCTTCTGTACCGGTGACATAATTTTAATATATTCTAGCAACTATTAGACGATTTCATGCAGTTTAGAAAGGGCCTCCAGCAATTAACAGGCTTCGAACCATCTCACTTAACCTTTTTTTGCTGCCACAAATCCTTCTTAAACTGCACAAAATCGTCTAAATATAGCTAGAATCAAATTAGAAAGCCGGGTTCGGTACCTGGCCGAACAGCCCTGTGTACCTGTAGCCTATGTAAACCGCTGGGCACTATCTAAAAAAAAAGAAAAAAAATCATGCAATTTCATCTCTACCTGTTGTAAATAAGACGTCGCCGGTACAGAAGGGGTTGAGAAAAAGTCCCTTGTACCGGCGCCAGTGGTCATCTTGCCTTGCCAGTGTTTGTGCCTAGGAGGAAACCGAACACCAATATTAGATAACACGCACCTCTTTCTCCCTTTCCTCATCTCTCCCTCCCTATCTCAATTAACCCTCTAACTCTCATATACCTTCCTAATATGAATCAAATCGTCTAATACTATCCAAAATAAGCTCTCAAAACGCGTCATGGTCCTCCAGGGGGTTAATATTATGTGCCTGAATGGATTGAACTATGGGTTTATCTTTAAGAGGAAGTCCCTTGTACCGGCGCCAGTGGTCATCCTGCCTTGCCAGTGTTTGGTGCCTAGGAGGAAACCTAACACCAATATTAGATAACACGTACCACATTCACCCCCCCCCCCCCTTCCTCTGTCACACTCACTCTCTCTCACTCACACACGCACTCTCTCACACACAAACACTCTCTAATGAAGAACAAAATTAAGTAGGGTATATCTAAAAAAAAAAAAAAAATTTAGGCTATTTCACACAGTACTTTCCCAGTAACCACCTTCTCCACCCTTTCTTTATATTTTCGCTCTTCTTAATGTTTAACAAGTATAACTAATTTATTTGATAAAGGATTCAATTTACCGTCAGCTAAAATATAACCGATTACTGGTATAACTGTCTTGATAACGTAATGCATAAGTGCGCGGAATTTCGATATGAGTAGGCTATTCTAGGTTCGAGTCCTTGGAGTGCCACATGTATTAAATTTGTTAATTTCATTAATTGAGTTTAGAAGTGAAGTTGGTTGGTGGAAAACATATAATAATATACATTATCCTATTTCTCGTTCACATTGGCTATAGCCTATATCGGTGCCTCAGATTAGCTTTATGGGGCTTCATTAGGATCGATAGGTAATCATATGGTGTATCACCAATCCAATATGCCAGCCGTGTCCTGTCTCGGCTGTTATTTTTCACCATATAATTCGTACTGGTAGGTAATATAGTCCAATTTGCGACCGAAGTGTGGTGGCATATTGAATCACTGTTTTAAATGGAAGTTATCTGCATTTCACCCTCTGTCCACCCGCAATACAATTGAACAATTCCGAAATTCTACGACTTGCTAAAATTGCTATATTAGTTAAGAAAAATAAATCGTAGCATTTTCAAGTTTTCTCTTCCATGAATGTGTGTTTACAGTATAGCCTATGTGCATAACATATAGTGAACGTAGACCAATGTGTGTTTACAGTATAGCCTATGTGCATAACATAGTGAACGTAGACCAATGTGTGTTTACAGTATAGCCTATGTGCATAACATATAGTGAACGTAGACCAATGTTAAGTTCTCTAGAGGTCACATGACTATAATTACGATATTTTATTCTTACGTATTATGCTCCGTCAGTATAATTGGATGTTCTTTATTGAGGTTGATTTACTTGATTAAAAACACAGACATACAGAGAGAGAGAGAGAGAGAGCGAGCATAAGCATAAAGAGTGAAGTAGCTAAATATACCTCGCGTGGCATTAGGCTGTGCTGTATAATCTCGAACCCCAGGGCAAAAAAAGAAAGTTAAAAGGGTACTGGGGATCTATTGTTCCAGTTTCTTGTGTGTGTGTGTGTGTTTCAGAGATCTTGAGCAACCGTGATATCAGATGTTGAGAGAGAGAGAGAGAGAGAATTACTTTGATTGTTATCACTTATAGTTGGAATTGAAACCACGCATGAAGACAGTTGGAATTGAAATCACGCATGTTTCTAATTAAAGAGCAGTTTATAGACAGTTGGAATTGTTTTGCATATTCACAAAATATCGAATTGAGGTATGCTATAGTCTATTTGCTGTAAGTAGGCGAGAAATCATGACCTCTATCCTCAGTAACTCAAAAA
>CM064552.1:3873493-3943652 GCA_032716605.1 Paralithodes platypus | reverse complement strand
TAATTTGGCAACAATTGATAAGCTATTTTGTAAAACTTGTGTTCCCTGTAGATACCAGCCTTCGAGGGAGAATTTATATTATACATATTTATAGTAGTAGTAGTAGTAGTAGTAGTAGTAGTAGTAGTAGTAGTAGTAGTAGTAGTAGTAGTAGTAGTAGTAGTAGTAGTTTAGTCATGATTATCCTCACCCCCTTCCACCACCTCGTTATTCGGGGAAGTAGAGGTCAAGGTTGAGACATGCCAGGTGAACGGAAATACGCAGATACCCTGTTCCAAATGGGTTGAACATTGATGATCAAAAGTTACAGGGAAGCGGCCTAATGTACTGGTAGATTTTATCGAGGAATATAAATTTCGCAACTACTTTTTCACAATATTGCAAATATATCGACAGTTACATTTAAGTTGCGCGAAAAGGATCCATGTAAACCCGGCTATAAGGGGGCCCACCTCTCTTTCTCTCCCTCTCTTTGGCTTTTATCCATTCGGCCCCATTGAGATTACTGTTTTAAGACGTTTACCCCCATACAGGTGTCAATATTTTCCTGGTGAGCGGTAGCGAGCCAGCATATATATATATATTTGTTTTGACAGCAAACTAATTTTTTAAATTTTTCGATAGAAAAATGTTTCCGGCGAAGCCGGATTTCTCCATACATGGTGGTGTTGCTAATCCACGCACCACTCGTCAGGAAGAAATCGATACCTGGATGGGGATAAGCGTCTTAAAACAGTTGGCTGAATGGGGCCGAATGGATACAGTTCAGGGAAAGAGAGAAAAGGAGAGAAAGATAAAACAAAAATGTGACCCCCCCCCCCCTTAATCCTCCTTTACGGTCCATTGAATGTGGGTTGCCTGCCAAGCGATGAATGGGCTGCCTCGGACTTTCTATTATCTATTTATTCTATTGGTATTGGGGCGCAGGATGACAGGTGGCAAGATATTATATGCGTTTATATGTACTGGTTAGGTTATCACGTAGGATTTATCTTATGTTCAGATATTTGCTTTATGTGTAGAGTACGCTTGTTTAAACATGTGTGCAAGTGGTTGAGCTCTTTGAATATTGTCATGTTTGAATTATTCGCACTTATATATATACTGTATATATATATATTGCGTGTGGTATAGTGTTTACATACCCTCCTTCAGGGTTCGAACATAAAATCTCTCTCTCGCTCTCTTTCTCTATGTAGAAAGTTGTGGTGTGAGGAAGATTCAAACAGGGCTCATTAACACAGAGAAAGCCCTACATTAGGTGTCCTGCCTACGCCTATGTCATTATGTATGTGTAGGCTGAACAGGCATCTAGAGGAGCCTCCCTTATCATGACCTGATCTCTTCATATTAGTCCATGATCCGGATCCTGACTTATATCTTGCTAAACTTTATTTTGCTAACTCGTTATTACCACATAGTGAAAACATAAATGTGGTATGTGTCTGAGTATATAGATATATATATATATATATATACTGTATATAGATAGATAGATTGATTTTGATACGTTCTTTTGTCGCTATATTGTGCCGTTCCGGTTTTGGTTTGTTTATTTTACAACTTTTACCATATAATGTTTACGATTTCGGACGCTCGCAAATTCGGACTTTGTGTTCGAGTCAAGTGATACATGGCTTGAAACGAGAGGGGTGTTTATTCCACATTATTATAATTATACATATTTACCGTCTTGGATGACACATATTTTGAATTGAGCCTTTATACAGTATAGTAAGCTCTCTCTCTCTCTCTCTCTCTCTCTCTCTCTCTCTCTCTCTCTCTCTCTCTCTCTCTCTCTCTCTCTCTCTCGCTCTCTCTCTCTTTGCACATATAACCCCAAGACATCGGTGTGAGAGAGAGAGAGTGAGTGAGTGGGACGGACGGACGGGAGTATCTCATTACTGCCACCTACACCTTCTTCCACTACATACATACACACACACACAGGTTTACAAACTTAGCCACCACATATACATTTTATCGTTTTACATTTAACCCTGTTACGCATAAAGTTTGACAGATAATAGCTGCATATAAAGGACTGGTAAAATATAACCGCATTACTCTATACTATCATGGATGCTTAATTTCCAGGTGGTTGCAATCATGTATAGTAATTTAGTAATCAGCCGATAGATATTACGATTCTAATGTCATTAAACATTGATACACTTATATATTAGCTAGGTGGACGCTATTTTCAACACTCTTGAAGACCTGGTCGCTAATCGGAAGGTGGTGACACTCTCCTTTTGAGGTGAACACCTGGAGGAAGACCAACCTATGTTCTATATATTTTAGCTATTCTAGACACACCGAACTCCAACCTCTCATAACTCAGCAATGTCTTGATCAAACGAGCTGATAATTTATGTTGGAAGATAGTCAGTAAACAGCTATATATATAAACTCAGTAAACAGCTATATATATTTATGTTGGAAGATAGTCAGTAAACAGCTATATATATAGTCAGTAAACAGCTATATATATTTATGTTGGAAGATAGTCAGTAAACAGCTATATATATAAAGTCAGTAAACAGCTATATATATTTATGTTGGAAGATAGTCAGTAAACGCTATAATATCGTCAGTAAAAACAGCTATATATATGTATGTGCGAAGATAGTCAGTAAACAGCTATATATATAGTCAGTAAACCGCTATATATATTTATGTTGGAAGATAGTCAGTAAACAGCTATATAAATAGTCAGTAAACAGCTATATATATTTACAACCCGTTTGCCATAGGCCTCCCTCAAGTTAAAAGAGTAGGGATCTCAATTTCTAGCCTCGTTATTATAAATAAACTGTAGTAGTTTTTCATTCAAATTGTACGCACTATGTCTCTGTCCCAAAAATGATGTAAGGGTGAAAGATTGCATGATTTCCTGAAGGTTGAAGCACCGGTGTGCAGCAGTGTGTATGGTAGACTGCACACCGTACACTCACATACACAAGGGGAGCAAAGGTCGTGTTGTGGTTTGACGCTCTGGGTGATGTTGATATGGGGAGAAACTTGGGTGCTGTCACTGCCTGCGTTAATAGGTAAGTTCGTTGACTCTATAGTGTGTTTTGTGTGAGAGAGAGAGAGAGAGAGAGTGAGTGAGTGAGTGAGTGAGTGAGACTGACTGACTGACTGACTGACTGACTGAGAGACTGGCCACACAGATTTTACGATCCCTGCGTGGTGGCCAGGACTTATCCTATACATTTCCTACTAGAGATAGCATCCCAAAGAGAAAGTGGAATGAAAGGATAGCGAAGATGGAGAGAGAGAGAGAGAGAGCGAGAAAGAGAGAAGTAAAATGGCATGGAGCTAGAATAGTGGTTAATTGCGAAGGTAGCGGCACCTCGACTGCGGCCATGGGGTCCCGTCTAGCTGTCTCTAGATATAGGTAGCGGCACCTTGACTGCGGCCATGGGCGGTCTAGCTGTCTCTAGATATAGCAATATACATGTGTGGTTGTTGTCTTTATATATAAAAGGACACATTATTGTGACTTTCTAATCCTTCTTTTTCCTTTTAATGATACTTGTTATGCATATTTTCATGAATTGAATTAAATGGTTTCGTAATTTATTGTGATGGAGATTATTCATAAATTTAAAATTGTAAATATAATTATACTTAAAAATTACTATAGAGAATGTTCTCTCATTTTATCTATACACATATGTTAAAATCAATCTCCAATCTCGTCCATCTTGATATAGTATTTCAATATAATGTTTTTAGAGAGAGAGAGAGAGAGAGAGAGAGAGAGAGAGAGAGAGAGAGAGACTATCATTATAAAGAAAGAAACTCCGGCACTCCTTCAAATTGGTTTGTTGCGTGATATATGTCATGTTTCGGTAAATTTGATACATAGAGAGATAGATAGACAGAGGATGGATCGGTTGGATGGACTGACAGATGCATGGATTGACAGAGGATGGATTGACAAATGGATAGATTTATAGAGGATGGATTGGTTGGATGTATTGACAGGATGGATTAAGTGGATGGATTGACAGAGGATGCACTGACAGCGGATGGATTGGTTGGATGGATTTACAGAGGATGGGCTGGTTGGATGGATTGAATTGATGGACTGACAGATGGATGGATTGATTGACTGACAGATGGATGGATTAACAGAGAATGGATTGGTTTGGATGGATTGATAGAGGATGGATTGGTTGAATGAACTGACAAATGAATGGATTGGTTGGATGGATTGACAGAAGCTAGATTGGTTGAATGAACTGACAGATGGATGGATTGGTTGGATGGACTACCAGATGGATGGATTTGTTTGGTGAACTGACAGGATGGGTTGGGTGGATGAATTAGTTGTTAAAGGCGATTGTTCTTGTCTATAAAACTTATATGGATAGGTAAATGCAAAGTTGGGTATATATGCATAGATTGATAAATAGATAGGGGGATAGATATAGATATTTAAAGTTCAATATTATATTTATGTAAACAATGCTAGCTGCACAAGGACAACATTTGTATTCATGGGATTGGCGAAGTATAAATATCAATTGTGGTAAAAGTTATGTTGATGTGGTGGTGGTATTTGTTTCTGGTGGTGATGTAGCTGGCTTGGTGTATAGTTCCCTGCAAAATGTTCCGTTCCTCTCTTGAGATATCATGAAACTCAAGATAGGAATATTGAATTGGGAGAGTTCCTTGCTATCCTGCAGTTTATTTACCTTCTTGTGCAACTGTCGAATAAGATTCTGCACTCTAAATCCACATATACTGTACTATTTTTACTTCCACAAATATAATCTCTGAGAGAAACGGAACTTATGCAGGGAATTGTACTTTCTATGTTTGTTACTGTTACTATGATACTGTGACTTTGATTGTATTGGTGCTTTTGGTGAAGGCAGTAGCAGCGTATGGTACTGTATTCGTACATGTATAGTTTATTCATTTTAAAAGGGGATGTGTCGGATGGTTGAAAGCCACAGTTGCTCGCGCGTTTAGGGGCTAGCAACACATATTATGAAAAACATGTATCCTCCTTCATTAGCTGTCCCCCCCTTCACTCACTCAACCCCACAATTTGCCGGAGGATAACAGGTTTTTCACAATGCGTAGACGGAGGTCTTTTTATTTTTATTTTTTTAAGTAGGCCAGAAAACTTAACCCTAAACCTCTGTAACTCAAAAATGGCTAGAGCAAAAGTGAGCTGTAAGTTTCCACACCCATTCCCTGGCTGACTCTTCCCAAATGGTAGAAATGTTACCTCGATTACTCTAGTCATTTGAGTTATGAAGATTGGGAGTTACGATTTCTGGCCTAACTATATTGAATGGACTATAGTTTTGTGTTGTAGTGTACTTGGTATAATGGCTACTGTATGACACTACGGCTATGATTGTTTTGGTACTTGTGGTGTACTGTAGGTGGTAATAGCTTATGGTGCTATATTCGGACTTGTGGTCGTGGTGTTAATAGTTGGTGGTGGGTTTATATCGGCACTTGCACGGTATATGTTTGTGTTTAAATGAGCTGACTAACACATTCTGAGCAAGCGCCGATGAAAAGGACAGTTCTGTGGAATCGCAAGAATCTGGTGCAAGCTCAGCTCAGTAGAAGAAGAATAAGGAGCTGTGGGTGGGTTTGTGATGTCTATCTTTTTAGTATGGGGAATTTAATGGTCGTTTATATATGTATATATATATATATATATATCCTCTTGAGGCAGTAGTATAGTTGTATATGAGTATAGTTGCTATGTTTGCGGTAATAAGGCTTTTAGTGGCATTTAAAGTAGAGTATAATTAATGTAAATTTGTGGAGGTATATTGATGAAGTTATATTGCATCCTTAGCATATCATTTCCCGATTCTTTATGTAAAAATATGATCCTGCTATGTCTCTGCGTCACATTAATGTCAAGTGTTCATAATTAGCAACCTATTTCATGTTGTTTTTATCATAGTGGTAATGGTGTTGTGGCTTCATGCAGTAGTGTGTCTTGTGGAAGGGAGAGTCACAATAGGAAGTACAAATGTAACAACTTCCTATAATTGTGTGTGCGCCCTGTGAACGATTGTGTGTGTGTGTGTGGGGGGGGGGGGGGGCTTGTAAGGTTGCCCATGATATATTATACAGTATATATGTGTATAGTTTATATAATTGTTTTTTCCACTGCTACTACCATTTATATACATGTTGATTATATGATTGAAAACAAATATTAGTAGTAACTATTCAGATTATTTATCAAACGACAATGGAGTTAAATTGGGAATTATCTAAACACACACACACACACACACAACCTTGAAGAAGCACGTTTTCCCCAGCATTCAAACTAACCACTAGTTTCTGTTATATTTTTTGGCAGGCCGCCTCGAATTTGAAGAGAAATTAGACCAGTTTTTGCCATACACGTCTTGACTAACCTTGTGCGGAATTAGGTTTATCCTAGGATGGTCAGAGATCGTTATTTAGTACATAATTGTATTGTTTTAGTCACTCCTATAGTCCGTTCATTCTAGGTTGGGTAGAAATCGTAACCCCTAAACTCTAATAACTCTACAAGGACTAGAGTAATCGAGCAAATATGTCTACCAAATAGAAAGATTTGACTAGGGAATGGGTGTGGAAAATGACAGCTTATTTGCTCTGGCTCTTTTTGAATTACAGAGGTTAGAGGTTACGATTTCCGCCCAACCTAGAATGAACGAACTATAATCAGTTTAGAATAGAGAACTAACCCTAGAGCCTTGGCGTTCTCTCTCTCTCTCTCTCTCTCTCTCTCTCTCTCTCTCTCTCTCTCTCTCTCTCTCTCTCTCTCTCTCTCTCTCTCTCTCTCTCTCTCTCTCTCTCTCTCTCTCTCTCTCTCTCTCTCTCTCTCTCTCTCTCTCTCTCTCTCTCTCTCTCTCTCTCTCATGGGAAATTTGAATATCTTTCTTTCATTAACTAGTTTAATAATTTATTGTTAAGCAACACCTTGTATGCTAACACACACACACACACACACACACACACACACACACACACACACACACACACACACACACACCACACACACACACACACAACACACACACACAGCCCGTAGCCTAGTAGGTAGAGCTCTCGTCTGACACACGGAGGGCGTCGGAGGTTCAATCCCCGTCCGGGCGGAGACAAAACATTGGGCTGTGCTCCTTTCATGTGTTAGCCTCAGTTCTCATTAGCTGTAAATAGGTACCTGGAATAAGTGGAACGACGTTGTGACCGCTCACATCGGGGGTTGGCAAAAATGGTACAAGGCGAGATGGGTATCATATGGTTCACCTAAGCTGATGGCTTCCTAAGCCTTCGGGCGAGACGGTACCGTCTATAGTGAGAAATGGTACCATACAGATCCAACCCTAAGCCTTCGTTTCCGATGTCACCAATTGGCTAAATACAGACTACACACTCATCCACAGCATTCCAACAGGCACATAAAAACACTTAACATGCATTTCACGCAATACATTCCCAGGTAAGGAGGCGCGATAATAATGAGCTTAGCTCGCATTGCGTGGATTCCCCTTGACGAACAAGTAACTGAGTAACTGAGTAACACACACACACACACACACACCTGGCTATCTGTTGACGATGTTTTTCAATTTAGAACTTTCATATAGAGTTAAACAAAATTAATGATGATAAACTCATTTCATTTTATTTTTTATAACTGATTAAGTCTTAGGCGTGTGCATAAACCTTTAACCGTCCTGGTGGTGTAATGGTTAAGGTGGCAAAAATATGTGTGTGATAACCCAGGTTCTAATCCCGGTGGATCATATTATATAACTTAATTAATTTCATTGGGGGGTGTCTGGTGGTGAAATTAATAAAAATATATATATAGAATAATATTATATATATATATATATATATATATATATATATATATATATCCTATAATTATATAACAGCCATAAAAGATAAAAAGGAAACACCATCGTATTGCAACGGTAGTGTAATTGTCTAAGAAATGGTAAAACGCACTCATACACTTATACAAGGCATCACTAAAATTGATTGCGTTCACTCCTTTTCCCTAAAGTGTATTACCATAATGAAATAATGTGTTTCCTATATGATTAAGATTTTTTATTTATTTTTAATTATTGTTATACCATTTAAGTGTATAGTGATATTATATAAGATTAAAAAAAGTCCATCTCATTCAAGTTTCATGCTAGCTTCTTACATTTGTTGTAAATAAATATTAGTAATTGATCTTCCTGTATGTAACCCTTAGTATGTAGTTCAATCTAAGTATAATGTAATCTACGTTATTGCAAGTCTCACCTTCCCTATTTTCACATGTCACGTTATAAGGGGAGAGGGGCGTATTTATTTGCTCATTTATGGATCTTATTATTTTTTGGGGGGGAGGGTGAGGGGGGGTACAGAAAAGGAACGAGGCATATGTTTGATGTGTAAGTAACAGACGGGTGTGAAACGAGTGTATATTTTTCCTTTTGTTGCTTTTGATGGTATACTGTTACTGGTTTTCCTCTGCCAGTGTCGTCAGGTGTTGTTGGTGAATATTTTTATTTACAAGGATATCCAATGAATATAAACACCGTGTGAGGAAGAACGTTTTATAGGCAACGTTTTGCATTTAGCTGCTTCAGACCAATTTTCATCATATTGACCACACGAAGCTATATGCGAAACGTTGTCAATAAAGTGTTCCTCCTCATATGGTGCTTATATTAATTGCCAAATATTCTTACTTTTTTCGTTAAATCTTAGTTTTAATCATCTTTTTTTAGGTAATATTAACCCGTACAGCCCCAGCGACGCGTCTGACGCGTCGGCTATGTATGTAACGCACAGCCCCAGAGATGCGCCTGGCGCATCACCCTAATTGCGCCGACCGTAACCTCAGGTGTAGCCACTCAAGAGGGCTCAGATTTGTATGGGAACTGTGTACGTATCCCACGCAACCGAGCCGATGGTTGAAAACTCTCAAAGTCCACGTGCGTGCGCGCGCGTGAGCGCGCAATAACCTGGTTTTTTGGGGTAATTGCCTTCAATTTTTTACTCCTGTAAAATACGTTTTCGGGGGCTCTGTAGGACCATTCTTTAAGCTTGTTGAGCGGTTTTTCGTGGTTTTTCCTTCATTCCTAACCCATTCGCTATTGTTTCTGGAATAAAACAATTTTTTTGAAAACCGGCCGGGTTCTGGTGAACAAACATTACAAAACTAGCCGGGGCTCCACGGGTTAATGTATATTTTGTTTCATTTTTATAATTGTGGTTTCTCCTCACAATTCTGATGTTTTTGTAGTGTTGATGTTAGTGTCAGCATGGAAAATTATAAGTGTTGGGTTTGTAGCTTATGGTGGTTATGGTTTACAGCCATGGGCACCTTATTGTGGAATTTTTCAACCTTTAACACCTTATTGGCGGTCTATTTGACCGTACCGCACAGCCTTTTTTTTTTTTACCCTAAATAGGGTTGTTTCCGTGCTCATTTTCATGCCTAAATAAGACCCAGAGCGTAAAACAATTATCTATCCCTGAAAGGGCGTAAACAGAGCTTTCCAATGACACCCGAACCATCCTTGTACTACCACTGGTTCTCTTGCAACGATCGTGCAACACGAGTGCAAAAACCCTAAAATAAGGTAATTTCCTTACAGAATTCCCTGTGTATCGAGTGAGAAAGGGGGGAGGAAAGTAGAATACAGTTCAGTACGTCCACGGTTGTCGTGGGGAGTGGTCATAAGGTTACTACGCTCGTCCCACCGCTCAGCTCTCTCTCTCAGCAACATTACGTGCTGAAAATGGCGCTCGACAGCTGTCGTGCACTGCCACTTAGTCCAAATTTATTTCACTCAACATATGTTGCGCGCCGCTAGTTAAGGGTTAAGCTAAAGTTCCGAAGCAATTGGGATAATACAGCTTTTCATTGTCTCGTTAGGCTTAGATACAAATTTAAATGGGTGTGCACTGTGCAGCTATTAAGCCTTGCAATTATGCATATTGCTGGTGTTATAAGTGGCTTTTTTAATAGGGGTAGTATACTAGTAGTGATTGATATTCTAGTAATTATAGTGATTGTTGTTGTTGTTGTAGTTACCCAGACTGGCCGAACAGTCCAGAGTCCAGTAGACCAAAGCTGCTCTAGATATTCGGGCCCCCGATGGGGCCAGGGTGAGACGAGATCTATCTCAGAGAGGGCAGCGGGGGAGGGGACTATCAGCTCACTGGCTAGCACCCCCGGGCTGATGCCCCCACCGTCCGCAGCCCCCCTTGCAGTGCCACCCAATCGGGCGATCTCGCCAACACCTAAAAGGTAAAGTGGTACAGTAAAAGAGACAAACAGGGACGGCTAAGGTTGGGTAGATGATTCCAAACCTCACTCTGTATAGGACCAGCCTTCACTCGAGTTACAGTGATTGTTGTAGATATTGTTGTAATAATTGTAACTATAGCGATTGTTATAGTTATTATTGTCATAGTGATCGCTGTAACCATTGTATATCAAAGTGATTGTTTTTATAATGATATAGTTATTATCGTGGAGGTATTGTTTTAAAATATTGCTGTGTAGTTATTATTGTCATAGTCATCGTTGTAACCATATTATATCAAAGTGATTGTTGATATAGTTAAATTTATAGTTTTTATCGTGGAGGTATTGTTTTTAAAATGTTGCTGTTATTGACGGTGGAACTGGTTGTTCATTGTTGTTTCTGAGAAGGATGACTATGTGCTTTCGTTGTTGTTGGTAGGGTAGCTGTTTTTGTCGTCTCTGATTTTAATGTACAGTTGCCCACACAAGTTCTGTTCCTCATCGTGATCTTATGTATGGAAGTATAATTAGTATGTATGAATTGCTAGTGTGGTTTCTTTTAACCATCCGTTGACTTGAATCAGACGAGTTAATCACTGCATATTTTGGGGCTATGTATTATTTTCCGTGGATTTAAAAAAATATTGTACAGTATTTGAAAAATCTAATTTATTAATTTCACTCCACACCAAACACCTCCCAATGGCATTTATGAAACTTATAAATTGTAATAGCCTGTAACTGTACAGTTATTTATTAGAAGACACTAATGTTACATAGCCTGTAACTGTACAGTTATTTATTAGAAGACACTAATGTTACATAGCCTGTAACTGTACAGTTATTTATTATAAGACACTAATGTTACATTTTCTCAGTAAGTAATACAGTCTGTTGAACTCTCAATTTTCAAAATTTATGTAGGCCTGGCTCGGACTTTAGTGATGACCAATCAGGCGAATGTTATGTATACTGTATGTATAAATTTTATAGTTGTGTACATTAACTTTATAGTTTTGATAATGCGTCTGATGTTGCGTAGGGCTTGTTAAACATATATGCCAGATTAGCCTATATATATATGGTTGCATTATGTAACCATTTTATGTTTTTATAATTGTTGTTTTAAAATGGGATGACAATGTAGCCTACTGTCGTTGTTGTTGGTAATATATCTGTTGACATTGTTTTTGGTAGTTTTGGTTTTGCGTTTTCTTTCTTGTTGGTAGAATATCTGTTTATCGTTTTCTTTGTTATCGTTTTTGTTGGTAGTAAAGAGGTTATTGTTTTCTTTGTTTTGGAAGTATTGCTGTTTTCGTTGTTGATAGTTTAGCTGTTGTTGTTTATTTGATAGTGTTCTTGTTTTCTTTATTGCTGGTAATATATGTTGTTATTGGTCTTGGTAGTATAACTGTTGTTTTCGTTGTTTGGTAGTATAGCTGTTGTCGTTGTCTTTGCTATTGTATTTGTTTTGGTATTAGGCCTATAGCTGATATTGTTTTCTTTGTTATTGGTAGTATAGCAGTTGTTGTTTTCGTTATGGATGTATTGCTGTTGTTTTCGTTGTTGATAGTTGTCGTTTTCGTTGTTGGTAGTATAGCTGTTGTCGTTTTCGTTGTTGGTATAGCTGTTGTCGTTTTTGTTGTTGGTAGTATGGCTTTTGTTGTCGTTTTCATTGTTGTTAATATAGCTGTTTTCGTTGTTGGTATTATAGCTGTTGTCGTTTTCGTTGTTGGTAGTAGGCCTATAGCTGTTGTCGTTTTCGTTGTTGGTATAGCTGTTGTCGTTTTTGTTGTTGGTAGTATGGCTTTTGTTGTCGTTTTCATTGATGTTAGTATAGCTGTTTTCGTTGTTGGTATTATAGCTGTTGTCGTTTTCGTTGTTGGTAGTAGGCCTATAGCTGTTGTTGTTTTCGTTGTTGGTATTATGGCTTTTGTTGTCGTTTTCGTTATTAGTATTATAGCTGTTTTCGTTGTTGGTAGTATAACTGTTGTTGTTTATTTTATAGTATTGTTTTTGTGTTCGTTATTGTTGGTAATATATCCCGACACTGACTAACGGAAGCGAAGCATGGACGTTGGTTGAGAGACTCAGACCCAAGAGTGAGAACAGTGGAAATTAATTACCTAAGAAGTGCGTGCGGAGTTACATGGAGGGATAGACAGACTAATGAGGAAGTAAGAAGGAGGTGTGGTGTGGAGGTAGATGTGCTGTAAAGTGTGAAAAGGAACAACTTGAGATGGTTCGGCCATATGGAACGTATGGAAAGTGAGAGAATGACTAATAAGAGGGTGTATGAGAGCGAGGTGGAGGGACAGAGAGGGAGAGGTAGACCGAAAGAGAGGTGGAAGGATGGAGTGAGGAAGTATATGAACGAAGGCGGTGCTGGTTGGGGGGAGGGGCGTCTGACCGGGGACAGAGGTGCATGGAGGCGGTTTGTTAGTGGCCACCCCTTCGGGGATCACGGCGTCAGGCAATAGATAGATAGATAGATGTTAGACCTTCCAGTACCAAGCTGTGTGGCCAACATGGCTTCAGAGGCAAGAGAGAATAACCTCTCACCTAAAAAGTTGGAGGAGCATTGATCCAGCTAGCCTGTGGAAGCTTGTAATATATTGTTGTTGGTAGTATAGCTGTTGTTTTCGTTGTTGTTGGTAAGTAGAGTAGTTGTCGTTTTCGTAATTTTGGTAGTATAGCTGTTGTCGTTTTAATTGTTGTTATTGTTTGTTATTACACTCTTGAGTGTTATATTATTGTCCTTGTTTGGTTTTTTTCGTTTTTTGTATAGGCTTAACCATTCTTGATCATAGTTATCTTGTATTTTTCTTGATGTTTTTGTTATGTTTGTTATAGCTATAATTGATGGTCGGTATTTTGTACATTCTTAATGTATTCCTTTTTGTTTTTTTGTTATTTTTGTGCATCTTCGTCTTTTTATTATTGGTGTTGTAGTCGTTCTAGTTGTTGGGTTGTTATAGCTTATCATGTAGAAGAAGAAGAAGGACAAGTATCCCCATTTTGCAAGTCGTGCTAATCTTTGTTGTTATTATTGAAGTTGTTGTTATTCATCATCTGTGTGTTATTGTTGATGCTGTAGTCGTGCTTGTTGCTGTTGTCATTGTTTTGTCTCGTCGGAGCCTCACGGTCATCTCCCCATTGTGCAACCTCTTCCTGAATCAGCCTCTGGATAACTGGAGCTGAATGCCGAGAGAGAGAGAGAGAGAGAGAGAGAGAGAGAGAAGAGAGAGAGAGAGAGAGAGAAGAGAGAGAGAGAGAGAGAGAGAGAGAGAGAGAGAGAGAGAGAGAGAGAGAGAGAGAGAGAGAGAGAGAGAGAGAGAGAGAGAGAGAGAGAGAGAGAGAGAGAGAGAGAGAGAGAGAGAGAGAGAGAGAGAGAGTATAGAGAGAGAGGGGAGAGAGAGAGAGAGAGAGAGAGAGAGAGAGAGAGAGAGAGAGAGAGAGAGAGAGAGAGAGAGAGAGAGAGAATAGAGAGAGATAAGTGGAACTCAGAATGGCGAGGTTTGATACAGATTAACTCTTGTTGATCCTTTCTTCTTATAGTCAGGCCTTTGCTGTGATCACGTACGGTCCTTGGAGAGATAGGTACAGGGAGTTACAAGGAGTAGTTACTATCATATGACATTGCAGCCCGTTCCGGGGAGAAACTCGTAAGGGGGGTTGGATGTATTTTTCTGGTCCAACGTATTCCTCATGCTTAGAACTATTATTTTTCAGATTTTAAGACGTTCAAATTAGTTTGGCGATTTTAAGACCTTTCACCCCAATTCTTTGTCACTGTTAAGACCTTTCGCACAATTTAGGTGTCGAATTTTACCTGGCGAGCGAGAGCGAGCATGTAATTTAGGAGGAACCGTCCATTGGCCGGATATTATTTTTACCGAAAAATGTACAAATATATCCTGAAGGGAGATCCTGGGGTTGCCATTTTAAGTTAGATGGAGGTCTAGGGAGGAAACTAAAAAATAATACATACATGACAAAAATCAACCCAAAAATTAACCATTCCCCTTAAAACTTATATCATTGAATGCCGTTATGTGAGTGTACGTGTGTGGTCGTGTTTTATGTTTACATGTGTGCGTGTGCAGGGGGTCAAACGGGCTCAATGTTGTTTTGGAATTGTATTAACCCCTGCAGCACGATAACGTAATTTCAATATATTCTGGTTACCATTAGACGATTTTCTTTAGCTTATAGTTTACCTCTAGGACTCAAAGGGATAAATACGATCTCAATAAACCCTCTGAATAACGTAAGTCCTTCTTGAACTACATGCAATCGTCTAACTTTAGCCACAACGAAAAATAAAAAGGCGTCATCATGCTGAAGGGGTTAAGTTTGAGAATTGAATATTTAAATTAAGTTGTACTGTTCTGGCCATTTACTCTTATGTCAAACATATACCGTATATTATAATCAAATAATAATGATAAAAGTGAAGGGACTATATTTTGCCCTAGGGGTGACTAGTCGCTTGTTAACAGCCTCTCTGTGTGTGTGTTGGGGGGAGGGGGGTCCTGTCTGTGTGTGTGTGTGTTTGTGTACTGTGTGTGTTGGATGGGTGGGTGGGGGGGGGGGGTCCTGTGTGTGTGTGTGTTTGTGTACTGTTTGTGTGTGTGTGTGTGTGTGTGTGTTCTGGTGCAGGAAATGAGGGTCACCAATGTAATCACGTGTGACCCACTGAGCCAACTTGATGCTGACATTCAGATCTTGCTGCCTGCACCGCTTCCGACAAGCAAAATTATGTCCACTTGGCCACATAAATCAGTGAACAGTCCATGATTTTATGTCAGGAGATAACAGAAACGCATACTGACTCAAGGAATCTTCGATAATGATTTAACGTTACACACCTGTTACTCTTATTTGTATTATATATATTATTTTATTTGTTTTAAGTTTCTTCCTAGACCTCTATCAAGCTTAAACAAAATGGCACCCGCAAGAGAGAGATATATATATATATATATATATATATATATATATATATATATATATATATATATATATATATATATATATATATATATATATATATATAATATATATATATATATATATATATATATATATAATACCGTATATATATATTTTTTGTTTTGTTTTGTTTTGGTAGTTAAATGTACAGGCGTAAGGCCGGTTCCTCCAATGTTACAGGCCCGCTAAAAAATCGACGCCTGAATGGAACGAAAGTTCTTAAATTTGAAAAACAAATAAATGGGAATGACGTTCATTTTAAATCGACAAAGTAATGGGTTGAATGACTCGGTGTATTAAAACCAATGGTGCTTAAAGTGAGAGAGGGGGGGGGGGGGGGGAACACCCCCTTAATTCCATGAACATTGAACTGCTGCCTCGAAAGTATTGAAGATGTTCACAAAAGCATTACAATTAGCTACTTGCGAGTTTCAGGCCATGAGGAAGTAGGAGCTGTAGACATCGATGTAAAGCAGAATCACTAGCTAAAATACGGTCGTAGTACATTAAATTTTGTAAATCCATAAAACCAAATTCTTCATACTTTCTATCCATCAGAGATCTACATAATTATTGCATTTCTGTGTAATATCGATGTGAACGGCTCCAACTTCCTTATAGCCCGAAACTCGCAAGTGGTCAATTAGCGTATATTAACTCTTTCAATCAGGTGACTCAATATTCTGTTTTATTTTATTTCCAAACGACTATATAAAGTTCATGAATTTATGTTCAAAAGATTTTTAGAGATCGTATTTACCCAATTAATTCGTAGAGGTCCTTCTTAAACCCAGGTATATTATTTGGCATTAGTATTATTCCAGTGCCACACGAGCGTTATTTTCGCCAATATCTTTAAGCAATTCTCGTCTGGCTGATTCCAAATTAAAGTTATATTTACATCAGATTCAAGCTCCCTAACATAATCCAATTTCCTTCTAGTGTCCGATTACAACTTAAAAATACAGATATATTGCTTGTAACACTTGTTCATAGAAAATTGCCTAAACAAAAACACGTGACATTGCCTTAAAAATAGACATTGTCGTTTGATAACATAAAGTGAATCCGTTATCGATGGCTCTCGCAATTTTATATTATAGACCAAACAACTGACACTTACGGAAGCGAAGCATGGACGTTGGTTGAGAGACTCGGATCAAGAGTGAGAGCAGTGGAAATGAATTACTTAAGAAGTGCGTGCGGAGTTACATGGAGGGATAGACAGACTAATGAGGAAGTAAGAAGGAGGTGTGGTGTGGAGTTAGATGTGCTGGAAAGTGTGAAAAGGAACAACTTGAGATGGTTCGGCCATATGGAACGTATGGAAAGCGAGAGCATGACTAAGAGGGTGTACGAGAGCGAGGTGGAGGGACAGAGAGGGAGAGGTAGACCGAAAGAGAGGTGGAAGGATGGAGTGAGGAAGTATATGAACGAAGGCGGTGCTGGTTGGGGGGAGGGGCATCGACTGACTGGGGACAGAGGTGCATGGGGGCGGTTCGTTCGTGGCCACCCCTTCGGGGATCACGGCGTCAGGCAATAGATAGGTAGATAGACAACTGACTAACCTGATTCGTTTATATATATTTCCGTTTTTATTTGTATCCATATACAGTAGATACACCTAACGTTTATCCATATACAGTAGATACACCTAACGTTTATCCATATACAGTAGATACACCTAACGTTTATCCATATACAGTAGATACACCTAACGTTTTTGCATATTTTTTGTCAAGATTAAATATATAATTGGCTCTCACAATTTGTTTTTTTTAGATTAAACTATTGGCACAAACCTGAGTGGCTTAAATATGTTTCCGTGTGTGCTTTTTACCAATTAAGATACAGCTTAACTTTGTTGCATATTATTTGTTCAAGATTGAAGACAAAACTTAACGTTCGCTGCAAATTACCAGCGTTATATATATTTTTAGTTCACATTCAAGTTGATAAAATGCTTTAGCAAATTGTATCTCATCATGTAATGCATAAGTATGTTGATTTTTGGTGTGAGCGTCCTGGGTTCGAATCCCCGGACTGCCACATGTGTTTGTTAATTTCAATAATCGAGTTTAGGAGTAAAGTTGGTTGGTGGAGAGAACATAATAATATATAATATATTATTTCGAAATACTAGCCTATTCAGTTGGGATAAAATTATATGAATGCTCGTATTTAATATATATTTTTGATTAACTTATTTTTTTAATATAGTTGTAGTCCCGGTAATAGAAGCCAGTTGTTTTCACTATAATCAAATAATACACGTGGGAGGTCACTCATTGGCTCGACAGTACGTGAGAGAAATGGTCCCTGGGTGACGCAAGCACCTTTTGTTTTTGTCTATCAATCCTTTCAGTATTTGAGGAAGCTTTTTCACTTTATTCTGGCTAACATTAGACGATTACACTCGGGTTTGGAAAGCCCTCTAGGATTCAAAGGGGTAATTTAATTAATCCTTTGACACCTATAGTATGTTCATTATAATTAGGCTAGAATTTGTTAGCCCAAACCTCGTGTAAACCGGGTTTTACACATAAGGCTATGCTCATCCCAAATCCCACCAAGTGGATACTCGTGACACATTCGGTACCATACTCGGGAATAGTGGCACACACTCGCCATAGGTCTGTAGGAATCGGGCATATGCGGGAAGTCTGCAAGAATGTTCAAACATGATTGACATTTGGGCCGACATTTGCCACGATTTTGATTTTTGGATGCGTTTGTGACGATGTTTATTAGTTTGGGTGTAAAAAATTAAAAGTAGCAAAGTTAAGTAGTTTCCGTTCCTAAATAGTCAAATTACATATTTCAATGCGTGTTACATAACCTCGAAAAATTTCGATGTGGATTTCCATTCGTGTATGTGGTTTCTTTATATTACCTGACAGTAGCTTGGTATACATTTTAACTTTCTCCATGTTCACTTATCTGCGCCGCCAACAGTAAAATTTTTGTTTAAATTATTTATTCAATGTATTTTATACAATGCTCCCAAACTGGTTGCAATCCTTCTACCCCCCCCCCCCCCCCCCCTCCTTTATCAATTCCACCAATCACACCTATGTAAATACTTTCAATTTTAAGTAGCCTATTTGATAATCTTATTGCAGGAATTTATCTATGATAATAATATTAACACCCCTAAAGCAGTATAATATGAGCTCTTTTTCCGTCAATTTTTATGGGCAATTGCGAAGGCAAGATTTTTTATTTTATTTTTTATTTTTTTTAAAGAGACAATGAACGGAGGAAGGAAAAACACAGATAAAACAAAAAGGTCCATGTGCCTAAAGGCATCCTCCATTCATAAAATGTTTGTAACAACTGGATTTAAACATTTGTAGATTGTAAGTTTGTGGAAAGCAATTCGAGGGAAGTGAATTCCAAAGAGTAGTAGCTCTGGGGATAAATGAATTCTGATAAGCAGAAGTTCTGCATTGTGGAGGAGAAAGTGTAAATTCATGGGCACTCTCAGCTGCCCTAGTTCTACGGGAAAGATGTGGAGAGAGCGGCACAATTGAAGCAAGTTCCTCGGAACAATTGCTGTGAAAATATCTGTAGAATAATGCAAGGGATGCAACGTTTCTTCGTATGGATAATATAGGAAGGTCCTGTGTGATTGCAGGGTTATTGATTAATCTAATAGCTTTATTTTGAATTTTGTCCAACTGCCTCAATGCAACCACTCCACTTCCACTCCACAGAGGTGAACAGTAATCCATCTGAGAACGCACATGACTTTTATATATCACGGCCAACTGCTCGTCAGTGAAGAATTCTCGAACTCTGTACAGGAGTCCCAGTTTTTTAGAGGCATTCTTAGCAATGCCTCTAACATAATGTGTCCCGCTCAAGTTAGTAGTTAATGTTACACCGAGAATGTCAATACTAAGGGAAGTGGGAATATTTACATCATTAAAAAATATATGGGAGTCAGTGAGATTCTGTCGGTTAGAAAATTGAATGTACTTGGTTTTCTGTGCATTAAAGGAAATTAGATTCTTTTGTCCCCATCCATTAATTCTAGAAAGGTCCTGGTTCAGAGAAATTGCAGTGTTTATTTTTGAATTTATAAGATCGGGTTGGGTGAAAGAATTGGTAAATGTGAAGGAACTGTGGAGTGTTGAGTCATCTGCGTAGGAATGTATTGGATTATGAGTGGTAGATATGAGATCATTGATATGAATGAGGAACAGAATTGGGGCCAAAACTGATCCCTGGGGGAACACCAGCATTTATTGAGTGAAATTGAGAATAAAGGCCATCTACCATTACACGTATTTTTCTGTTATGAAGATAAGAAGAAATTAGTGGAACTAATGATGCAAGGCCGTAGTGTGACATCTTCGACAATAAGGATTGATGCCAGACTCTATCAAATGCCTTTGATATATCCAGTGCTATTGTATGTGTTTCACCATGTTGGTCTGTAGCTTGGTTGATTTGATGCGTAAGAAGGCAAAGCATGTCTGCAGTTGATCGACATCGTCTAAAACCATATTGCCTATCACTGATTAATTTATTATTCTCAAGATGCTTAATTATGTGATTATTTAATATAATTTCAAAGACTTTACCAAGAGTGGAAGTTATAGCTATTGGTCTGTAGTTTGATGGATCTGAAGAGGCACCTTTTTTAGGAACTGGATGGATGTTTGCTTCTTTCCAGGGTACTGGGAAGCATGAGGTATGAGTACACAGACGGACAAATTTTGCCAATACAGGAGCGAGCACCAAGGAGCAATTCTTAAGTACTATTGGAGGAATTTCATCTGGACCAGGAGCCTTATCTACTGAGAGATTCTGCAAAATAGTTTTGACATGTCTGGTGTGGATCTTAAGTGAGGGAATTTCAGGCGAATTAAAATTAAGTACAGGGACATCTTGATTTATTTCATCTAAGGTTGAGTTGGTGGAGAAAATATCCGCAAGAAGGTTAGCTTTACCTCGTGGGTCACTTACAAGATTGCCAGTCGGAGATTTTAATGGTGGAATGGATGAAGCAGTAGTGAAGTTGGATTTAAATGAGTTAAGAGTAGACCAAAATATTTTGTTATCATTTGGATTATTTAGAAGTTTATTTGCCTGCTTGTGGAGAAAGTTGGATTTAGTTAGGTTTAATACAGTTTTTGGCATGATTTCTGATGTTTCTAAAGTAATTAAAGGCTTCATGTGTTTTTGATCTTGTGTATGCATTGTAGGCTATTGCTTTTTGTTCAGTTACTCTAGCACAATTATGGTCAAACCATTTAGGTGAATTAGATCTTTTACTGTACTTTTGATGAGGAATAAAAGTTTCCATTCCAATTTTTACAAAATCTTGTATGTGGCTCAAGGTGGAGTGTGCATCATTAGAAAAGAAAGAGGTCCAGGGAATATCAATAAAGAAACCTTGAAGACCCTCCCAGTCTGCCCTATCGTAATGCCATTTAGTCACCAAAACAGGTTCAGAGTGGGAAGGTGTGGTAGCTGATAGACAGGTGGCCTGTATCAGACAGTGATCAGAAGATCCAAGCGGGGACCTCACTGCAACATCATAATTTTCTGAATTGGTTGTTAAAAATAAGTCCAGTAGGTGGGAATTATGATTAGGATTATCTGGTACACGGGTGGGTTGGTTGACTAGTTGAGTGAGATTAAATGAGTCTGCAAATAGCTCACATTCAAGACCAGCATGGCAAAGATGGCAAAGGCTGGTTGCAGCTCTAAGTGCTTCACATGTCTCCCTCCCTATACTGGAACGAGACCTCGCGGGCTTCACCGTTGAATGTACAGCGGTTGGATGTACAGGCTCTCGGCCTTAGAGTTGTTGGTATATAGAAACAAAGAAGTCTGGCATCTTCGAATTTTGAATTCTATCAAAAATCAGCCACTTAACATGTTCCACCATCAGTTTAGTTTCCGATGCCAATGTGAAAGAGCCTCAAAATAGTACGACATATAAATTGCTTTAAACAAATTGCCGGAAAATGCGCTTGTGTGACACTGGTTTTACTACAAGAATGACTAGATCTCCATCAAGGTTTAAAAAAAAAAAAAAATCCCTAAGATCCCCCTTCTAGATTTATAAATGTTTCGATAGAAAATGTCCCGACCGAAGGCCGTTCCTTACTTAATAACAGGCACGCTTTCGCTTGTCAGGAAATAAATAACGCTATATGGCACGAAAGGTCTTAATATTGACAAAACAATGGGTCGAAAGGTCTTAACATCGCCAAACTAATGGGGCGAACGTCTTAAAATGAGAAAACTTGATTTTCAGGTATTTTATTAAACGCCAATGCTCTCTAGCCCTCGCTCCGAGATTCAAATAATTAAATATAATAATGAAAATATATCTAAATAAATATAAATAATAGAATAATAATCGTCAGGTCTTTTAACCCATACAGTACCGTGGACGTCCATTTCAGCATATTCTGGAGACTGTTAGATGATTTTATTCAGCTTAGGAAGGATCTGTGGTAGCTAAAAGGACCAATTGATATAGTTTGTGGCCTTTTAATGGTTAGAGGTCCTTCCTAAACTAAATAAAATCCTAACATTTGCCATAATATAATGAAAAGGACGTCACCGGTACTGAAGGAGTTAATCGCCAATTCTCTCCAGCCCTCATTCCGAGACTCAAATATATATATATATTAAAATAATACAATAGATATATAAAAAAGAAATAATAAATAATAAATGTATATATATATTATCAGCTTAAATCAAATAATACAAAAAGCTTCTAGGGTCAGACGTGGTAGGGTGTCTCTGTTACCTGAAAGTGATACGGGAGTTTGTGTTTTTATTAGCAGACTCGTTTAGAAAAGAAAAGCTGGTGTCACACGAGCGCATTTCCCAGCAATTTTCGAGGAGCAAGGTTTTTTCTCGTACTATTTTGAGGCGCTATCGCATTGGCATAATCTAGCAAATTTGTGATGAGCAAGATTTGTGTTTGTATTATTTTGAGGCTCTATCGCAGTGGCATCATAATCTAGATCGAAGTAGGTAGATAATGTTAGGTATTTTAATTATTATGGATCGTATTTTTTCAAGCCGCCAGAGAACAATTGCTCGTAAAAATAGGTGGAGAAATCACCCGTGTGACACCGCCTTCACGTTGGGTGGATCTTGATACCCAGTTTATCCAGGCAGGGGGGGACAGTGGTAGGACGAGTCTATTGTGAGAGAGAGAGAGAGAGAGAGAGAAAGAGAGAGAGAGAGAGAGAGAGAGAGAGAGAGAGAGAGAGAGAGAGAGAGAGAGAGAGAGAGAGAGAGGAGGAGAGGAGAGAGAGAGAGGAGAAGAGAGAGAGAGAGAGAGAGAGAGAGAGAGAGAGAGAGAGAGAGACTCTTTATTATCACATAGCCTATCGCCAGAGCTATCTACTAGTGTTGAGTATATTATATTTGCGTTGGAGAGTTACCATTTTGGTTGGAGTTACTTTGCTTTGTTGGAGATTTAGGTTTGTTTTTAGTTGATATAATTAATTGAAATAATGAGTGTGTGTGTGTCTCTGTCTGTCTGTCTGTGTGTGTGTCTCTCTGTGTGTGGAGAGCTTTGTTGTTGTTTTCGTAAGTACTGTCTTGCAGTAGATTTTCTTTATGAAGATATGCTCCACAGTAGAGAAACTACATATATTTATTTGATAATCTTGGTCAGCCTGTTTGAAGAGTCGATTTTGTCTTTCTGCAGCTTTCTCCCTACACGTGTTGCAGTAGCCTAAAGGTTACTCGGTTAACTCAACCATTTCAGCCAGTAAATATCAACCAGTGGCAACTCAACCAATACTGTTCGGTTTGAATTGGTTTGCCTAAGTTAGGACTTGAAATCTATTGGTTAATATGGTATACTGATTGAGTTGCCTTTGAATAATTGTTTGTCCTGTCAATCCTCAGCAAAGTGACTCTCAAAAAGATACAACTCATGTTGGTACAAGCCCGACGCCTCCTCCAGCTCCCTTCCTCACCTCCTACTTCCTTTGGCCCCTTCCTTGCTTCGAGGCATTAAGTGATCAAAATATATATTACTTGTCTCACCTTTCCTATATTCATGTCATGTTATGCATACGGTACTATGTGTGGTCTCCGAACTTATATGGTTGACTTTACGTTATATTAAGGAACTTTCATCCACTAGGGAAAGTAAATGCGTATAAATGACCATGTTTTCTTGAGAAGTATGTTTGTTATGATGAGTTGTAGTGCTGCTTTGCTCGGTTTCCCTTTTGCATGCATTGGCTGGGATAAACTTCGATTTTATTCAGCATTGGAAAGGACTTTTAGGAATGAACAGATGTGACTGATACCTCAAACTACTTCCATATGTCCTTCCTAATAATGATAGACGAATAATTATAAGCAAACTGGCGTCATCGTCCAGAAAGGATACGAAAGAAAAAGGCGGTGTGTTATTACGTAAAGCTAACCATTCTATATAATGTACTCTCTCTCTCTCTCTCTCTCTCTATATATATATATATATATATATATATATATATATATATTTGCTTTAAGGCAGGCGAGGTTGAAGGAAATACATGTGTCAGCATTAATTATTTTATTATTAATAATAATAATAATAATAATAATAATAATAATAATAATAATAATAGTTCTTAAAGCTAGCGCATGCTAAGGATATTATTAAGGATAGCCCAATAAGGCCGATTAGGCGTATTTCCATTGGGGTCCTGTACTACTACCCCATCCCCTTGCTCATGAGGGATGGTAATGACTCAGTGCTTGTGAAAAATCTTAAATGCGCCGAGCGTGGGCGCGATCCTGGGCCTTCTGGGTGGAAGTCCAAGACGCTAGTCACTACACCAACGAGCCACTTTCAATAGAACGAACAGCAATTCTCAGGTGTTCTGGGAGATTGTGCAAAAGGTGAGCAAAATTCATGATGATCCGACGCGTTTCGATAGACAACTATCATCTTCAGGGAAAGGAAGGTAAGTGAATAGGTTTCTTTCTTAGCGCCTTCAGATCATTCACGCTGGGCTGGACAGGAGGCTCAAAGGTAGTTTTCGGAGTTGAAGGAGGGGCGACCTTGCTGGTCCTGTACTGGAGTTCGGGCTGGAAGGCGAAGCATGATGAATGGAAGTAGTGAGCAGAGAGTTGCCGGGACCCGTTCGAGGTGGTGGCGAGATCAGGTGCATGTTCTTGGTCAGCTTCCAGTTCGTCCATCGGTGACGTTGGTCCTTGTCTTTGGGGTCCTTGGTCTGGTCTTTGGTGCACAGTTGTTGGTGTTGTTGGTGGTGCCTTCCCCTTGGTTGATGTTGAAGCAGTAGATGGTGAAGAGGAGTGCCCCAGTTTGCTCCTGCTTAGATGGAGAGGTCTTGGCAGAAGCAGTTGTTGTTTTGGAGCACTCCTCGCCTCCAGCGGTGTTGGTTCTGGAGCTCGGTGTTGGCTCTTGGAGGGCTTCTTTTTCCTTGTCGACGACCTCTTGGTGACTGCTGAGGTCGTGGAGAGAGCCTCCTCAGGAATGGTGATTGTCGGCAGCTTGTTGACTGACAGCAGATAGGGGATCAGCTGGCAGAGTTGTTGTTAGAAATTTTACGAGACGCCCCCCGAACTAACGACCACATCACCGCCTCTCGACGTGGAGAGCCTATTCACCAGCGTACCTGTGGACAGGACCATCAACTCAATCCTGCAAAAAGTTTACCATTGCCCTGACACACCCAATCTTGACATACCGGAGAAGGCACTGAAGACGCTGTTGGAGCTTTGCACCAAAGAGGCACCTTTCCTCTGCCCCCGTGGAAACATGTACCAGCAAGTAGACGGGATAGCGATGGGTAGCCCCCTGGGGGTCCTGTTCGCTAATTTCTTCATGGGAACTATAGAAGAGGAGCTCCTTGATGCCCACCGCCCCTCGGTCTACTGCAGATATGTGGACGACATATTCGTACTAGTAAAGGACCTCAACGAACTCAGGGACCTCCAGCATCGCTTTATGGCTGCCTCAGGACTCAACTTCACCTATGAAGAGGCCACCAATGGACAGCTTTCCTTCCTCGACCTCCTTGTTTCGTTTAATAATCAAAAATTCAAAACTACCGTCTACACCAAACCCACGAACAATGGCCAATACCTCAATGGGGAAAGTGAATGCCTCCAACGATACCTGCTGTCCACCATAGCAGCCTACATCAGGAGAGCCCTCACCCATTGCACCGCGTGGAGCGACACCCATAAGGAACTAGAACGCCTTGCCCAGGTACTCGTTAACAACGGATACTCTAACACAGATGTCACCAACACCATAAGAAAACACCTTGATAAATGGTATAACCAAGCCCCCCCTACTACCAACCCAACCAACGACATCACTATCTTCTACCGCAACTACATGTCATCTGATCACAATACCGACGAATCCATCATGAAAGAAATCATTACCAAAAACGTCCTCCCCACCAACCCCGACCACAAAATAAAACTTATCATCTACTACAAATCCTCCAAAACCTCCAACCTCATCCTACGTAACAGACCTATCTCTCCCAAGACTCCGAAAATAGACGACCATGTGATATACCAACACAATTGCAATAATGTGGACTGTGGACCTCATACCTACGATTGCGAATCAAAGTAAAACAAACCCGAAAGAATTCTATAGTTATATCAGAAAGAAAAAAGTAGTTACTTCAACTGTTGGACCGTTAGTCGATGAAAAAGGAGAATACACCAAAGACGAAGTACAAATGAGTAATGCCCTCAATACCTTCTTTGCATCAGTTTTTACAACAGAAGACCTCAGTGATATCCCTACACCATCGCCGATTCAGATTGATAATTCAGATGTTCTAAGCAATATCACCGTTACAGAGAGAGAAGTATTGAATTGTTTAGATAAACTCAAGGTAAATAAAACGCCAGGACCTGATACAATCTCGCCTAGAGTTCTAAAGGAAGCTAAGAATGAGCTCTCCAAACCACTGACATTACTATTCAATAAATCCTTGCAGTCTGGAACTATGCCTGATCAGTGGAAGCTAGCCAACGTAACACCGATATTCAAAAAAGGCAGCAAATCCCTACCCAGTAACTATCGTCCAATTAGCTTAACCTCAGTTGTATGTAAAATGCTAGAAACGGTCATACGAGACAGACTCGTAAATCACTTGGAGGAAAATAACATACTTAAAGATACTCAACACGGCTTTCGTAAAACGTTCCTGTTTAACAAACCTCTTAGACTTCTTCCACGATATCCTCAACCTCTACGATGAGAGTAAAGCTGTAGATATTATATACCTTGATTTTCAAAAGGCCTTTGACAAAGTTCCCCACAAACGTTTACTGCTAAAACTAAAAGCGCATGGAATACAAGACGGTGTGTTGAAATGGATAGAAAATTGGCTCAGCAACAGAAAGCAAAGGGTAGTCATAAACGGTAAGGCATCTAAATGGACCAATGTAAGTAGCGGGGTACCCCAGGGATCGGTACTAGGACCAATTCTCTTTCTAATTTACATCAACGACATAGATGAGGGTCTCACCTGCACAATCTCAAAATTTGCTGACGATACAAAAAATTGCAAATAGCGTACTCTCAAAAGAACAAGTTGACGATATGCAACACAATCTAGATAAATTGTCATGTTGGGCCCAAATTTGGCAAATGAGTTTCAATGCGGATAAATGTAAAGTACTACATGTCGGATACCTAAATGAGAAAGCAAACTATTCGATGAATGGCACTCCGCTTAAGAATGTAAACAGAGAAACTGATCTGGGAGTAACAATATCGAGTAACCTAAAACCGAGTCAACAATGTTCAGAAGTTGTTAAGAAGGCAAACAAAATAATTGGCTTTATAGGCAGGTCATTTGAGCATAAATCCAAAGAAGTTATCCTAACCCTTTACAATTCCTTAGTCCGCCCTCTTCTGGAATACTGCGTTCAATCCTGGTGCCCTTATTACCAAAAAGATATAAACAAGCTAGAACGAGTTCAACGTAGAGTTACCAAAATGATACCTAGCCTAAAGAACAAACCATACGAAGAGCGTCTTAGAGAATTAAATCTATTTCCTTTAACCCAGCGCAGATTAAGAGGCGACTTAATTCAAGTGTTCAAAATCATCAAAGGCATCGACAATATGAACTGTAGTAAGTACTTCACTATCGACCAATCTAATTACACGCGGGGAAACGGTTGCAAAATTATTGGTAAATCTTTTAACTCGCACGAATCTAAGAATTTCTTCTTCAATCGAGTTGTCAACTTGTGGAATGGGCTTCCCCGAGACGTTATAGACTGCAGCACCGTTGATTCATTTAAATTCCGCCTAGACAAATATCTCGCATCAAACCCGCGACTGACTGCGTTTGTATATGAATAACTTTACCCTCAGTTACTAACCCATCTGTCCCCTACTAACTTCCTAGTCCTGCCACGTTAGTGGCAGGGCAGTAGTTCCCTTTCCAATGTTCCCTTACCCACTCTAAACCACTGTTTGGACACTTGATCCTCAGTGTTTTGGAGGACAAGCAACCTAGAAGGGTCACTAGATCTGTTGTTGCTTGATTTCCTTTGTACTCCTTTGTACTCCTTTGTACTCCTTTGTACTCCTTTGTTGGTATGACACAAAATCGTTTATCACGCCGTCTCACCCTCCATCTCCAATCTGGAGCTATCAAAGACCACTATAAAGCCCCCCACCACCAAGCCCTTACTCGCTCTGACCTAGATAAAAACACCTCCGTAATTGATAAAGAGACAGAACCCAGAAGACTTGCTATACTTGAAGCCCTATATATTCAAACTCTTAATCCTTCCATAAATAATCAAACTCTCGACCTCCAAATACTCCCATCAGCTAAACGTTACTCTCAAACACCCCCTAACATTACTCCCCTTACCATCCCGACTCTGCCCTTGCCCCCTCTCTCCTCCCCACCCCTTCCCCCCCTTACCATCCCCCCCACTACTTCATTTAACCAACGCGCGCCGCCCCTCAACCCTACGCTTCAAACTGGACCAGAAACCCAAGATACAACTGGCCCACCGCCCCTCACAAGGGTCCCCCCCCCCCCCCCCCCCTCGCCCAGCAGACCCCTACGACCAAGATACATAGACTAACGTATCTTGCCTACGACAACATCTAGCATCTACGAACCCTCCCAGCCAACCAGGAGGCAGGAAAAGCGCGCGCCTCATTGGTCGCCAACTAGCCAATCATATGCTAGCCAACACCCAATAAACCTTACTGTGATCTAGCTAAAATGTATAAATAAGCTGTTATGTTATTTCCTATTCACTTACCTTCCTTTCCCTGAAGATGATATTTGTCTATCGAAACGCGTCGGATAATCATGAATTTTGCTCACCTTTTGCACAATCTCCCAGAACACCTGAGAATTGCTGTTCGTTCTATTGAAAGTCTTAATAATAAAATAATTAATGCTGACACATGTATTTCCTTCAACCTCGCCTGCCTTAAAGAAAATGTATTACCTGGCTACACCAATATATATATATATGCTGTATATATATCTGTATAGTTCTTTTACAGTAATCTTGTAGAGCGGAAGACAAAAAAAATCTCCCAAGCCATTATTTTGATTTACCTGTCTTGAGTCAAGATGTGATTCACTGGTGGGAGGATCTGTCGTCTCACCTGTCCTCTCTGTCTTACCTGTCTGGCTTCCCCTACGTTGCGCACCTGTCTGTCAATCTGTCCCTCTTGTCTCCTGTCACTCCTGTCTCAACACCCACGCGCCTGTCTCCCTATATACAGCCGTGAGCAATGATAATTATACACCCTTATGAGAGAGAGAGAGAGAGAGAGAATATCCAAGTTCTGAAGGATATTGGATATAATAAAACGTATTGTCACGTTTTGCAATTGTACACTCATCTTTCATATAGCCTATATCATGGGAGAACTGTATTTTTATATAATATTTGTATTATTTGTATTTTTCTATAAAGTTTACTCACTAGACTTCCACCAAGCGTAAACAAGAAATACCCTCAAGACGGTGCCCCCCCCCCCCTCGAGATAAATGTGTGCATGTTCTGGTAGAACAAATTACCCGGCCAACGGCCGGTTCTTCCTAAATACCATGCTCGCTTCGCTCGCCAATAAAAAATAAACACTTAAATGGTACGAAAGGTCTTTAAATTGACATAGTTACGCATATAAAGCCTACAAAAAAACAAAAAAAAAAAAAACATACGCTATACTGTATATAAGTAGAATATTGGATTAACACATCTCTCTCTCTCATATTGATTGATATATTTTTATTTATTTGTTTCTCTGCCTGTACTGTAAGTGCAATGGAGGATACTGTATATTATGGTTGAGAATATATATATATATATATATATATATATATATATACAGTATATATATATATATATATGATGGTTTCCTTTCTGTACTGGAGGTAATGAGGTACCCCAGGGTGGCCCCAGTTCACTACACCCCAACACCCCCGAGGCAGTACACGTATTAATACACCTGTAAAGCAGGTATCACACGAGGGCTTTAATAGTCAACATTCGATGATAAAAAAGTTTCTGGCAACATTTCTGGAATATTGTGCACTGGTATCGGAAACTAGACTGATGATAGATGAATTTAGGTAGCAAAAATATTATAAATGTTAACCTCATAAGCTGCCTACCGACAGTGCCTTTCAAGATACGATGGCGCATTTCTATTCTGTTTTGGATCGGTATATGGAAGTCAGAGGGTGTATTGTGATAGTCTTTACCCTTTAAATTCCCGCAGATCCTTATTAAGCTACATAAAATCGTCTAATGGTTCCTACAGATCCTTCTTAAGCTGCATAAAATCGTCTAATGATAGCCAGAATATACTGCCAGAACGCGGCATGATCCTCAAGGGGTTAATAATTTGTAGTGATAATTTATACTTTGCCTCGAACCAGAAGCAGCTTAAAAGTTAGTAGAATGTAATATATCCCTCTACTTTTGGTATAACTGATAAGTGGAAAGTAAATTTGTATTCGAGTATTCATGGTGGCGAGATATATTTACATATATATACATAGCTACACTAGCCACACAGAAATTACGATCCAAACGAGGTGGTCAGGCCTTAATTCTGAGAGAGAGAGAGAGAGAGAGAGAGAGAGTTATAATAGTTAGATTGTAAGAAAGTGTGTGGGTACAATTGGGTGTATTTGTTCTACAATAGAAAGTGTGTGGGTACAATTGGGTGTATTTGTTCTACAATAGAAAGTGTGTGGGTACAATTGGGTGTATTTGTTCTATAATAGAAAGTGTGTGGGTACAATTGGGTGTATTTGTTCTACAATAGAAAGTGTGTGGGTACAATTGGGTGTATTTGTTCTATAATAGAAAGTGTGTGGGTACAATTGGGTGTATTTGTTTCTACAATAGAAAGTGTGTGGGTACAATTGGGTGTATTTGTTCTATAATAGAAAGTGTGTGGGTACAATTGGGTGTATTTGTTCTACAATAGAAAGTGTGTGGGTACAATTGGGTGTATTTGTTCTACAATAGAAAGTGTGTGGGTACAATTGGGTGTATTTGTTCTACAATAGAAAGTGTGTGGGTACAATTGGGTGTATTTGTTCTATAATAGACCAGTAAAGAATGAGTATGTCAACGTTAATTTTAAGAATGATGAAGATGATGGTGAGGAGTAGGATGAAGATGATGGTGAGGAGTAGGAGGAAGATGATGGTGAGGAGTAGGAGGAAGATGATGGTGAGGAGTAGGAGGAAGATGATGGTGAGGAGTAGGAGGAAGATGATGGTGAGGAGTAGGAGGAAGATGATGGTGAGGAGTAGGAGGAAGATGATGGTGAGGAGTAGGAGGAAGATGATGGTGAGGAGTAGGAGGAAGATGATGTGTCTATAATGTGTAGTTAGTGCAAATACACCCTCAACTTCACTCTCTCCTAGTAAATTTCATAGAAGCTCGAGTAACCCCCCCCCCCCCTTGTTGTCACCATTAAGGGGAGATGGGTCGTTTTTCTGGTTCCCTTTCTCCCTCATGTTTAGCCTCATTAGTTAGCAGATTTGTAGACGTTCGGCCCATTAGTTTGGCGATTTTAAGAAATTTCGCCCCATTTTGTTTTCAATATTAGGACTTTTCGTGTGATTTAGGTGTGGAATTTGTTCCTGGCGAGCGAGAGCGAACCTGTATTTTAAGAGGAATCGGCCTTCTGCCAGGATATTTTTCTATGGAAAAATGTACACATTTATCTTGGAGGGTCTTGGGCGGGTGTTTTTTTTTTTTTTAAAGCTTGATGGAGGTCTATTGAGGAAACAAAATATATTAAAACGATACATAAATGAGCAAATAAATACGGCCATCCCCCCTAAGTGTTCAGTGTTCAGCAGGCAGTCAACTTTCCCTCTTACTGTAGTTTACACAACGCCAGAAGGCAACACAAACTTTCTAAAGAATTGCCTTTAAACCCTTGTGTTTAGTTTCCGTGCTTTACTTAGTTGTCTGGTATATATATATATATATATATATATATATATATATATATATATATATATATATATATATATATATATATATATATATATATATATATATATATATATATATATATATATATATCTCCTACCCGTATATGGGAAATGAACAATACAAATCACTCAGTTTATTCATAGTACATATCAATTTTCTATGATTAGGCTAGCCCCATATCGACCCTTTTCGATCGCAGATTGTGATACAACTTTGCTTATTGATGTATCTTCATCTTCAAACACTTAAACCGGGTACTGAAAAGATCTGCCGGTGTTACAAGGTTAAGAATAGTATTAACAACCGATTTATGAGCTATTTCAGTGTTACTCTCTCTTCATGACTTAATTATCTTGTACAATGCAATGCCACTGAAATAATTATTAACAATGGTATAAAGGATTTTGCGGATCGTCCATACTGGGCCTGTGACGTCATAGTGACATCACACCAGTATCCTTATCCTAGACTGGATGGTGGACTTACACTCCTGTGACGTCACAGGCCCGGTATACACGATCCACAAAATCCTTTATACCATTGTTAATAATTATTTCAGTGCCATTGCATTTTGCAAGATAACTATGTACAGCTTGGCGATTATCACTCCATGTTTATCTCAACCCATGCACCCCCACCTTTAATGCAATGACTGTCATTACGTTGTCGAATTATTTTTAAGTAGCAGTATAGGCTTTAAAGGTGGGGGCTCATGGGTTGAGATAAAGATGAAATGATAATCGCCAAGCTGTACATAATTATCTTGCAAAATGCAATGGCACTGACATAATTATTAACAATGGTATAAAGGATTTTGTGGATCGTCTATACCGGGCCTGTGACGTCACAAGAGTGTAAGTCCACCATCCAGTCTAGGCTAAGGATACTGGTGTGACATCACTATGACGTCACAGGCCCGGTATAGACGATCCTCAAAATCCTTTATAACATTGTTAATAATTATTTCAGTGACATTGCATTTTACAAGATAATTATATGCACGTTGGCGATTATTTTTCCATGTTTACCTCAACCCCACCTTTCAGTAGGATGTTCAGCTAATCGTGCAATACGAATAAGTCCTCTTAATTAGCAAGTGACACAGCGAATTGAGACAAACAAAGGCGTGGCGAAGGTAGGAATACCCGGCCGATCCGATCCATAAGAAGACTAACAGCAAACAACACAAATATATGTCAAATGTTTGTCTATAGTTTTGTATTTACTGTAATAGAAAGATTACACGCTATTCTTATATATGTTCTTCCATAACGAACATGTAAGCTATGTGTAGGTACATAGCTTAGAATTTTTTAATACTCGTGGTGAAATAAATACACAATTACATTATTATTATTATTATTATTATTATTATTATTATTATTATTATTATTATTATTATACTCAATCTTGATGCATGTATGGACGAAATGAGTAGGGATAAATTACTATAATAACCCTTTGAGGATTATGCCTCGTTTGGACGGTTTATTCTGGCTATCATTAGACGATTTCATGTCTAGATCTGTCTTGATAGCATAAGGGTTAGTTAGTGCGCTGGATTTATGTGCGAGTATCCTAGGTTCGAGTCCTGGGAGTGCCACACGTGTTCATTATGTAATTGAATTCATTAATGTAGTATATTTGTAAGTTAATATGTGAGTTGGTGATATTACGAAATAATTGATTTATCCTATATGTTGATGATGTTGTTATTTGTGTCTGATTTATCCCCATCTTCCCGCAGAAACTGAAGGCGGGATCATTGTTATTATTGTATGCTGTTGGTGTAATTGTTGTTGTTATTAATGTTAGCCTACTTGTGTTGTTGTTGTTGTTGTTATTTGTGTCTTATATATCCCCATCTTCCCCCCCCGCAGAAACTGAAGGGAGGAACAACAGCGGTGGTAGCCCTGGTGCGAGAGAAGCGTCTGGTGGTAGCTTGGTTGGGTGACTCACAGGCCCTCCTCGTCCGTCGCCGCAGTCCTGTCCGCATGGTCGAACCCCACAAGCCTGATCTACCGGTAAGTTGAGTGGAGATGGGCCGTTTTTCTGGTCTCCCTTCTTCCTCATGTTTAGCCCCAATAGTATTCAGATTTCAAGATATTTGCCCCATTAGTTTGTCGATTTTAAGACCTTTCGTCCCATTTCTTCGTCAATATTAAGACCTTTCGTGCTTTTAGGTGTCTCTTTTTATTCCTGGCGAACGACAGAACGAAGAATCGGCCTTCGGCCGGGAAATATTTCTACCGAAAAACGTATAAATTAATCTAGAAAGGGGATCTAATTGATGTTTATGATAGAGGTCTAGGGAGGAAACTTATTTTTTTTTTATAAACATATATACTGTATAAAGGAGCAAATATATACGAACCCCCCCTTAAATAGTAAATAGTTAACCCTTTATGTATGGTCGAAGTAAGGAAAAGCCGTAAATCGCTAGAATATTGACACAATCTCTATAATGACTAAATTCTACAAAATATCGCTAGAATTCCTGCTGCTAGAAGTCACAATTTGTCTTTAGATAGAATTAAATGCCTCCTATCTAGCGTGAAAGTAGCTAAATTGGCAACACTGGGACGAAACCCACAAGCCCGAACTACCTGTAAGTTAAATAGTAAATAATACTCTGTTTCATTCCATCTGAAGGTAAATTGAACCGCTTAGCATCTAATTTATCAATACTTAATGGAAATATATGAAACCACTACGTATCTGCATCATATTAAGACCAAGTTTACATAATTAGCACCATATTACACTACAGATTCTTCAAAATAACTGATAAACCTTGAAACGAACTTTGCAATTTACCGTCAGATGAAAAGAAACGGTAGTTAACCCTTTATGTATATGAGGACGCGTGTTTTGTTTTATATTTTGGCTATCATTGGACGAGTTTAGTCGGATTAGGAAGGAATTTTGTAAGTCAGTGATAAAGTTTTCCTCTTTTGATTCCTAACTAATGGGGTGAAACGTCTTAAAATCTCCAAACTAATTGGAGATCCAAAGAGAACTCCCGCGGACTAAATAGGATTGAAATGGTTTACTGCTGGAATTGACCCTACCAAGAATTCACCAGAGACCTCTGGTGGACGCTTCCGAACTAGCGCCAGAGCTACGACTGTCGACATCAACAATACCCAACACTTAGGATATACACAGTTTATCTATTTTGTTGTTGTGATTCTACATCTTTATATTTTAGATAAACTGGTAGTGGTGGATAAACTGGTAGTTGGAGATAAAGTGGTAGTGTTAGATAAAGTGGTAGTGGTGAATAAAGTGGTAGTGGTGGATAAAGTGGTAGTGGTGGATAAAGTGGTAGTGTTAGATAAAGTGGTAGTGGTGGATAAAGTGGTAGTTAGATAAAGCGATAGTGGTAGTGGTGGATAAAGTGGTAGTGGTAGATAAAGTGGTAGTGATAGATACAGTGGTAGTGGTGGATAAAGTGGTAGTGGTAAATGAAGTGGTAGCGTTAGATAAAGTGGTAGTGGTGGATGTAGTGGTAGATAAAGTGGTAGTGATAGATAAAGTGGTAGTGTTAGATAAAGTGGTAGTGGTGGATAAAGTGGTAGTGTTAGATAAAGTGGTAGTGGTGAATAAAGGGGTAGTGTTAGATAAAGTGGTAGTGGTGGATAAAGTGGTAATGGTAGATCAAGTTGTAGTGTTAGATAAAGTGGTAGGGGTGGATAAAGTGGTAGTGGTGGATAAAGTGGTAGTGGTGGATAGAGTGGTAGTGGTGGATAAAGTGGTAGTGATAGATAAAGTGGTAGTGGTTGATAAAGTGGTAGCTGTGGATAAAGTGGTAGTGATAGACCAAAGTATGTTTCAGCTACAGACATTTTGACTAACTGCTTATAATAAAAAACAAATTTGAAGGAGAGGGAGGGTGGATAGGTCCGCGATGTCGCCAATTTCCCACAATGCACCGCGGTAAACATTGCGTTCAGCGCCTCTATCGGCCACTGTAGGCATTTATTGGTAGGGAGAATTGTCCGGTCGCCAGTTCTCATAGTATTATCAATGTCAGTGAACACCTCGATAGCTTCAGTCAAGTATCTATATTTAGTTTTTTTTTTTTAAATTATGGAGTAGCTACAATAGAAATGGAATTAAATTTGATTTTGTCATCAATTTCTAGGTGGTACGGTACTTCATTGGTATTACATCGGCTACCAATCGTAGCATATAATTACAACGCCAAAGTAAGTCATTTTAGGTAGACTAGATATCATGGACTATAACCTCAGTAACTCTAAATGGGTTGTACATTTCTACACTTATTCCCTGGCTGACTCTTCCCAAATGGTAAGAAACATTAGCTCGATTACTATAGCCTTGTTTGACTAGTGAAGGTTAGTAGTCAGCATTTCTGGGCTAATGGTAATGAATAGACTACCTGTTATATTTTTAAGCATTTGTTTCCCTTCCCAGCGAATTAATACTGTGGGATTGAGTGTTGTTTACAGATATTAACCCATTGGCTGCGGCTATGTTTGGGCTATTTAGGTCATATTCAGGCACTCCTGAATGATAAATCAAGCATCTATATTAAATGAACTTTATTCTGCCGAAAACTAGGCGAAAATAGCTTCAAAATGAGACCAGAACGGGCCCCGTACATGGTCTGGTTCACCCGCAGCGGTGCCAGTGAAACGCGGGAAATCCGCTATTTGGTAGCACTCGCTCGCTTGGCTACACTGTTGTGAGAGAGAGAGAGAGAGACAGAGAGAGACAGACCCACACGAGACACAGTCTACCTCAGTGAGCCGCTCGCTGCTCTGAGGGACGGCCCCTCACGCTCCCGCCCACTGACACTCGATTTTTACGGGTACAGGCTTTTAACCCTTAATTAGCGGCGAGCAACATAAGTCGAGTTAAAAAAAGCTGGACTATGTGGCGGCGCTCGACATAGGTCGAGTGGCAATTTCAGCACGTAATGTGGCTGAGAGAGAGAGACAAGTGGTGGCAGGAGACTAGCGAGCGTATGACTGCTCCAGACCACCGCGGCGAACCTACTGACACAAATCTCAGCTCCCTCCTCCCTCTCTCACTCGCTACATACTCAATTATGTACCGAAACTACCGAATTACCTGCTTTTTGCACTCGCGTTGCACGGTTATTGCAAGAAAACTATCCATCATACAAGGATCGTTATGGTGTCATTCGAAAGCTCTGTTTATGCCCTTTCAGGGATAGGTACTTGTTTTACGTTCTGGGTCTTATTTAGGCATGAAAATGATCACGTAAACAGCCCTATTTTGGCTAAAAACACCCCGCTGTGCGGTACATATAATAAACCGCATAGGCCGCTCGTAAGGTGTTAAAGCCTGGAAATTGCTGTAACTTGCCAGGACGTTCCAGAACGTCACCCGCAGCGAAAGGGTTAAAAGGATTGGCATTCCCGCGTCTATAACCAACGTCATTTTCAATTATTTCGTCCGTTAACGTCGCCCAAACCAATCTGCATGCAATATATCCCGGTAGCCACAGTGACTCGCAACACGGACGTATACACTGATCGCGTTACTTCCGGTCTCCACGTCGCAATGCTCAATAGTCATATCTATGCTATTTTCAGTACTATTCATGTATTCATATAGGAAAGAGACATACCGTCAAATTAAGGGGGTACTGCTTGTTTTTTGGTCTATATATTTATTTATTTATTTATTTTGGAGTTGCCTCGCTAGATCTCCATCAAGCTTAGAAAAACACCCCCTAGACCGCCTTTCAAGATAGATTTATACATTTTACGGTAGAAAAATGTCCAGGCCGAGATTCCTTCTAAATTTAGAATTGACCCCTAAAGGGCACGAAAACTCTTAATATTGACAACAAAATGGTGCGAAATGTCTTAAAATCGACAAACTAATGGAAGGAACATTTTAAAATCGACAAACTAATGGAAGGAACGTCTTAAAATATCAATACTAATATGCTAAACACGAGGGAGAAGGAGGTCCAGAAAAAGCTAGTACTACCCCCTTGAATGACATCGTTGGGCCTGATAAGCTATCGGATGGTCAGTATGAACAGTCATCCATTAAACAAATCGGACAAGGGAATGAAGTTCTCGAAAAGTGGCTCCAATCCTGACGCTATTCTGGACTTGCAGTGTGCTGGCATAGTAATCCAGAAGGGTTGATAGCCTCTGAAGTCCTTTTTTAACTAACTAAAATCGGACTAAAACAGTCGGATATATGGCTTCTGCGAGATCGCCTATTGGGAAGGGGGATGAGTTTCGCCATTTTCATGTGGAAGACATTCGGCCGTATACTTAAACATTTGGGAAGGGTGGTGTGTATGCTATGTTAACCATATACTAAGAAATAGGGGTAGATAAATTTGCACTCATCGTTGGTGCTTTTATTACTTCTCCGTTTGCGATATTATTTTATATGATTGACTTCAATCGTGTGGAGGATGCTTAATTATTAGTGAATACCTACTTTAGAAACGTCGAGTATTCAGAGTAGGAAAACCTGATGTGTTGAAAGTTTAGTGGATTGATTGAAATATCCGAGTTTAGCAATGCAGTTGTTTGATGTTTAATAAATACTTAGCATCCTTTAGAAATTTCGAGTATTCAGAGTAGGAACAAAATTATGTGTTGAAAGTTTAGTGGATTGTTTGAAAGACCTAGTTTAGAAATACAGTTGTTTGTGGTGTTGCCAATTTAGCTACCTTCTCGCTAGATCTAGAGGCATTTCCTTCGATCTAGCGGCAATTTTTACATCTAACTTCATGAATTCTAGCGAGATTTGAGCCATTTTAAAGTAATATTCTTAGAGATTGTGGCAGTATTCTAGCGATGTTTGTCTTCTATTTACTATCTAGCTGACTTGATTTGGTAACCCTAGTTCAACTTGTTTGTGCTTCAGCCTGTGTGCCATCATAATAATAATAATAATAATAATAATAATAATAATAATAATAAACGGTTTATTAAAGAATGGCAGCCTCATGAGCTGAAAATACACATGTAGGGACCGGTGTGTGGTTGTGTATGGGACTGTTGTTTGTGTTGTAGGGGGAGCAATAGATCAGTCTATCATGGTGAGGGAGGGGCGTACCGGCATGCTGGTATGATAAATGTGTGAGTGTGTGTGTGTGTGTGTGAGCGAGCAAGCAAGCAAGCAAGCAAGCAAGCAAGCAAGCAAGCAAGCGAGAGAGAGAGAGAGAGAGAGAGAGAGAGAGAGAGAGAGAGAGAGAGAGGTAAATAGTTAGATGGAAAGAGAAGAAATGGTGGTGCATGTTTTCTGTTGCTATTAATCTCTTCTGATGGTAGTTGTTGTCCGATGATTATCTAACAAACATGGCTTTATCTGGTTGCCAGAAGGACTCGTCAAACAAATAAATGTAAGTTAGTAAAAAAATCGAATAAACTCATTATTGCACTTCTCTCGTATTGTATCTACTGTAGTACTGTGGGCGTCTAGATTTACTATTACGGTTTACGAAAGCATTCATAGCTTACTACCAACTTTGATACTGGTCATACTTTGGTAATTGAGTGTTTGTCCTACGGTTTTTGTTAATCTATTATAATACTGTTGTTAGAATGTGCTTTATGTTAGTTTGTTTATTATTTAATAAATGTTGTGTTTGTTTCAAGCGAGATTATAATTATGTTTTTACTTGCTCTCGCTAACCCATATCCTACTGGGTGTTTTTTCTATTCTTTTGTTAAGCGGTGTATTTTTATATATTTGTGTATGCACTACTGTATATTTATATTAAATTATTGTTATGTTTATTCCAGGTTGAGCGAGAGCGAGTGGAGGAAATGGGCGGGTGTGTGATCAACATTCAGGGCACCTGGAGGGTGCTGGGTCAGTTGGCTGTGTCCCGGGCTATAGGTGAGTGCTGTGGGGCTATATTTTGGTTTATTGGGCTATAGGTGAGTGCTGTGGGGCTATATTTTGGTTTATTGGGCTATAGGTGAGTGCTGTGGGGCTATATTTTGGTTTATTGGGCTATAGGTGAGTGCTGTGGGGCTATATTTTGGTTTATTGGGCTATAGGTGAGTGCTGTGGGGCTATATTTTGGTTAACCCCTTTTGTACCGGCGACGTCTTTTTGTATTATATTCCAGCTATTTTTAGACGACTTTGTGCTGCTTAAGAAGAATCAGTGGTAGTAAAAAGTGTTAAGTGAGATCGTTCGAAGTCTTAGTTTAAACTGAATAAAACCGTCCATTAGTAGCCATAATAAAGTTGAAAGTCCGTCGCTGGTTAATTGGGCTATACTTATGTCAGTGTTATTGGGCTATATTTTAGTGTCTGGTGCTATAAGTAAATGTTCTTGGGTTATATTTTCAATTACTGGGCTATATATGATTGGTTTGGGGCTACATTTACTAGTTTTAAGCTCCCCAGTTATCCGTGAGTAGTCTTGCCTTCTCTTAAGGTGTCCTGGGCTAAGATTGTTTGAGGGGCTATCTTTGGGATTCAAGACTATATGTTAGTATTATAGGACTATCTTTTGGGGTCTCGGATTATAAGCGCGTGCTCTTTGGCTATATTGCGGTTATTGGGCAATAGGTGAGTACTCTTGGGCTATAGTTTAGTTAATTGGGGTGTAGGTGATTGCTTGTGGGCTATGTTTTCTGTTTATTGAGATGATGAGGCTGGAGTAGAGTAGGAGAGTAGAGTAATTGGATAGAGGAAGAATATGTTGAGAAGTAAAGTAGAAGATAAACATATATAATTCAGTGCTCTTTTATGGGCTATAATTATGTTGTTTTTAAGCAGCTGTCACACGAGCGATTTTTCCGTAAATTTCTCATGAGCAAGTTTGTTCTCGTTATATTTCGGGACTTTTTTTGCACTGGTGTTGGCAACTAGACTGAAAGTAGAGTATGTTAGGCGGTTGAATTCTGATAAAATTTAATTTTTGAAGCTGCCAGACCATAATTGCCCATACAAATTGCTCGAAAAACGGCTCGTGTGGCTCCGGCTTTAGGGCTGTAGGTGGATATTCTTCAGCTATATTCTAATTTCTGGGGCAATAGGTAGGTGTTTTGGGGCTATGTCTTGGTGTCAGATAGCCAAACCTCTCCTTGAGCTTGCGCCATCTTTAAGAATTTATATAAGGGTTGATTTTGGTTCGGGTCCGGCAGAAATATAGTTAATAATTATTCTATCTCAAGAAACAGTTCACACCGCATGCATTATTTACCCCCCCCCCCCCCCCCCCCCTTCTCTCTCTCTCTCTCTCTCTCTCTCTCTCTCGCTCTCTCTCTCTCTCTCTCTCTCTCTCTCTCTCTCTCTCTCTCTCTCTCTCTCTCTCTCTCCTCTCTCTCTCTCTCTCTCTCTCTCTCTCTCCTCTCACTCTCTCTCTCTCTCTCTGTCCTCTATCTCTCTCTCTCTTCTCTCTCTCTCTCTCTCTCTCTCTCTCTCTCTCTCTCTCTCTCTCTCTCTCTCTCTCTCTCTCTCTCTCATAATTACGATTACAGTACGTCGTGCAATATTCCTTGTCTAACTGTTCCTTCCCAGGTCATTTTTTTTTTTCATTTTTTTTTCTCACGTATGCCGTAATTTCCTTCTCGCATTACACGTTTTCTAAGAGTACTGGAGTGTGTGTGTGTGTGTGTGATTGTTCATATACAGATACAGTATATTTTATTTTCCTGGCAATGGTTTTTAAAGGGTACTGATGGTATTTGAGTGTGTGTGTGTGTGTTTTTTTCATCCCTTTCAGCAGTTCCTCTTTTGCATTATTAAATTCGGCCACAACAGCTGAGCTCAGGCCCAACCCCCTCCTCCATTTGCCTCTATTCCTAATGTTTTTTCCATTTTCTCTAATTACTAAATGCTATCAGTTTGTTTGTTGTGGGACCCGTAGAGGACCGCTCTTGGGCAGTATGATGTGTGGATGCTTGTGGTAGAATGACTGGGAGAAGATTGTGAGATTCGGAGCTATAATGGTTTACCTATTTGACTACTGGCGATAAAATGGTTAAAAGCTATAAGGAATTTAAAAGCTATAAAGAAGATAAAGCTGTAGACATCGATATTTAGCAGAACTGACCAAACATACGTGGGCTTTTGATGGATAGAAAGTCCGTTGAATTATATTTTTGTCCATATATAATTATGCAGTACGACCATATTGTAGCTGGTAATTTGGCTAGTTAGTTAAACTAGGATTTCAGAGGCTAACAACCTGTTTGGATTATTAAGCCAGCACACTAAGTCAAGAGTCGCATCAGTAATGGAGACCCTTTTCGAGAACTCCAGTCCCTTGGGTAGCCTAATTCGGCTAATTTCGGTATCTATAGCTCCAACTTCCTTACAACCTGAAAATCGTACGTGGTTGATTTAGAATAGTGGCGTATCACGAGTAAGTTATATTCTTACTAGAAAACTGTCTATAATGAGTTAGATTCTATGTGGTGTATAGTAATATTCAAATTGTGTATTTTTCTCTCTATATATACTGTACTTAACTATAGTCCATTCCTTATAAGTATGCCAGTTATAACTCTAGAACGAATGGGCTGTAAATTCCCACACATATTCCCTGGCTAACTATTTCCCGTAGGTAGAAACATTAGCTCGATTACTCAAGTCCTTTTTGAGTTATGAGAAGTTGGGGTAGGGATTTCTGGCCTACCTAAAACGAACAAAATATACATTCATACAGGAAAGAGACATGCTATCAAAATTACACCTGTTGGGACTTCACAACAGTCCACTTACGCCAGTTTTGGGTGAATATAATATATACAGGCCTACAGTATGTTTCAGGGATTTGAGCAAAGTTTTCATACTGATGTTATTTTTTATGTTGTCAAAAATGGAAATACAATGTGGAGGGTATTATTTATTTATTGAAGCATTGTAAATATACGGCATGAGGTAATGTTTTGTATGTATCTATATACCTCTATCTATCTATCTCTGCAGTCTCTCTCGTCGCCACAGTGTTACATCGCTCTCACTATTCTACCGCTATTACAATAATCAGTGTTCCTCAGAGCTCTCTCGGTGTATTCCACCCCATCTTCGTAGAACACGTAGCAACCTTTTTGTAACACAATACCACCCCTACTCAGTGCAACTCTCCAGCCCAAGAGTGAAACGTTATTCCCAATCTTTCTTCTATTCAACAGCTGAGCTCTGGAGCTCTCTCCCAAAATCAGTCTTTCCCTCTGCCTATGACTTAAATTACTTCAAACTCCGTGTGTCCAGCCTTTTGGCTCGAACGTCCCTTGATGTTGGCCCTGTCTTTCAAACTCTGGGGGATGCACTCGATACAGGCAGTTCTGCCGTTTGTCTCCATCACTCATAGAAAAGTCTTTCTATATCTGTTTATCTATCCATATTTGTATTTGGTATTTAGGATGAGCTAAGCTGCTCGTCTGAATAGAAAATGAGACAAGTTGTCAATTGCAAATTGTGAGACTGCGTCCTTGCACGCCTAACTTTTTTATTTTTATTATTATTTGTATTCTTATTGTCAAGGCCTATCTCTAATTGCTTTCCTAACCTTGAACAGCCAAAGGTCGTCGTGTTGTCTGATCCATGAACGGCCGTGAAAATATAAAGAAACATTATAAGTGTCTAATATTTTCTGTGAGTGTGAAACAAAACTCAATTATCATCACCGCGGGACTGATTTTTGGGATCATAAATATAACCGGATTCGCCAAACTTACTTCCGCTTTCATTTTGCTGCTAATCCATATATACAGTATATACCGTATATATATATATACAGTATTTTTTTTTTTTTTTTTTTTTTTACATAACTTTTGTTTTATTAACCCTTTGAGTACGAGTGACGTGTGTTATATTATATTCTAGCTTTATTTACACGATATTATGCAGCTTTGGAAGGATCTGTGGTAGTTAAAAGGGTTAGTTAAGATAGTTTGAAACCTTAGTATTGCTAGAGGTCCTTCCTAAGCTGAATAAAATAGTCTACTAGTTGCCGGAATATGAGGAAAAGGACGTCCCTGGTATTCAAACTGCAAGATAAAGTCTCCACTATAACCGGTCAGATGTTAGCCTGTTCCATCCCACCCCAGCAAACTTTCTGATCTTGTACTGGATCTCTACTGGCAAATGCACACAGGAACACACACAACCTACACAAATTAATAATACGCACACATCAACAAAATGCATGAACACATTAAATATACATAAAACATATTAGCCTAGATAAATATACAACACAATAGATGAAAAACTGGTACCATATTCACATAGATATATCACATCGTATCTGGATGTCAAACGAAGGAATATATATATATTTTCTTTAATACATACGAGGTTCAAAGAAATGGCAATTTCTGCGTTGGAAATTTTATTATTCAAAGTTTCCAGGTCTCTGATGAGTTTTCGCTGGGTGGCAGGAAGTAGATGAATGAGATTAGCAAAATTCATGGTGGTACAGGGTTACATTAATGTACATGATGATACAGGATATACGACGCGTTTCACTGGACAACCAGCATTATCAAGTAAGGATAGAATGATATAAACGGGTTACGGGTTACGTAGAAGCTAGAGTGCTTCTCAGTGGGGGGAAGAGATTGAAGAAGTTAGAGCAAGTACAGTTCGAGAAATTATTTTTTTTAAGACGGCCTCGTCATTTTTGTGTTCAGAGGACAAAATTGCGGTAGAAGATCTTAATTTCATTGGGGGGGGGGGGGGGGGTCAATGTTGGGAGGGCTTTGGGTGTACCATTTTTCAAGATAGTGGTTGATGGTGCTGGAGATGTCGGAGTTGGAGTATCCGTTATTCACTAAAACTTGGGATAGTCTTTCTAGTTCCTGGTGGGTGTCGGCCCAGGTAGAGCAGTGCGTGAGGGCTCTCCTTACATAAGCGGAGATGGAGGATAGAAGATAAAGGTGGGGTCATCCTCCATCTCCGCTTATGTAAGGAGAGCTATACCTACTGTATATATTCAAATTATTTATGAAGTCAGCACACGAGCTCCAACAACGGAGTGAGTTTTATTTATTTGTTTGTGTGGGGCTGAGGGGGAACATGTATTAATAGAACCAAAATTACAGTTCCAACAGTCCGGAAACAATGCTTTTAAAGATGTGTGTGTGTGTGTATGTGCGGCGCTATGGTGTATATGTAAGAGCGAGAAAGAGAGAGAGAGGAGGGGTCTGATACTTCTGAACATCTCTGTATTTGCTTCTATACACAATATTCATAGAAAACGTAAGCAAAATGGGAAGCCAACGTAATGGCGGAGACTATTTTGTTTAAGTATTCCCATGGCCTTCAGCCACATGTTCCTGTAAATGATGGAGCTTGTATTAAAGATTTTAAGGATTTCTGGCCTATCTATAGTGAACAAGGTATAGCAACATACTTATTCCCTCTACCGTCTCACTCGTACATCCAGTCCAAGCTGTATATCTTGCCATCGAGACTTGCTATGATCAAAGTTTTAACATAGGAGTACAAAGGAAATCAAGCAACAACAGTCTACCGACCCTTCTAGGCTGCTTGTCCTACAAAACACTGAGGATCAAGTGTCTAAACAGTGGTTTAGAGTGGGTAAGGGAACATTGGAAAGGGAACTAATGTCCGTGGCAGGATTAGGAAGTTAGTAGGGGACAGATGGGTTAGTAACTGTGGGGGGATAAAATAAAGTTATTCATTTACAAACGCAGTCAGTCGCGGGTTTGATGCAAGATATTTGTCTAGGCGGAGTTTAAATGAATCAACGGTGCTGCAGTCTATAACGTCTCGGGGAAGCCCATTCCACAAGTTGACAACTCGATTGAAGAAGAAATTCTTAGATTCGTGCGAGTTAAAAGATTTACCAATAATTTTGCAACCGTTTCCCCGCGTGTAATTAGATTGGTCGATAGTGAAGTACCGGTACTTACTACAGTTCATATTGTCGATGCCTTTGATGATTTTGAACACTTGAATTAAGTCACCTCTTAATCTGTACTGGGTTAAAGGAAATAGATTTAATTCTCTAAGACGCTCTTCGTATGGTTTGTTCTTTAGGCTAGGTATCATTTTGGTAACTCTATGTTGAACTCGTTCTAGCTTGTTTATATCTTTTTGGTAATAAGGGCACCAGGATTGAATGCAGTATTCCAGAAGAGGGCGGACTAAGGAATTGTAAAGGGTTAGGATAACTTCTTTGGATTTATGCTCAAATGACCTGCCTATAAAGCCAATTATTTTGTTTGCCTTTTCAACAACTTCTGAACATTGTTGACTCTGTTTTAGGTTACTCGATATTGTTACTCCCAGATCGGTTTCTCTGTTTACATTCTTAAGCTGAGTGCCATTCATCGAATAGTTTGCTTTCTCATTTAGGTATCCGATATGATAGTACTTTACATTTATCCGCATTGAAACTTATTTGCCAAATTTGGGCTCACTTGTATGTTTCTGAAGTTTTGCTGACAGGGATGTAATTTTATAGTGTGAATGGGTGATTATTTCGTACGTATGCCGGTATATATGTATGTTGTTTGTATGTATGATATGTGAGGAAACAAATAGGTGGAGAGGAAGGGATGTGTGGGAAGGAGGGAAGGGGGGAGAGGGTGAACATGAAACTAATAGTCTACGGTCCCGGCCTGTATACCTTCGTGTCTCATATTCTTGGGAAACCGTTGTTGTACCCCTATAACGCAATCACTGTACAATATCACAATATTCATACTGCCCTTGCTAAGCCATTGATTGCCACATGTGATATATCACTGAGAAGTAATATCGAAGTTGTCTGTTACCAACTTCTTCAACCTTTTACTAAAGGCTTATTAGCCAATACTCTTCTGATATTAGTGAGTATAGCCTAATCAGTCCAACGCAGGTCAAATAATATATATTAAATTTGGATATGCGCGCGCGCGCACACGCACACACACACGCGCGCACACACACACACACACACACACACACACACACACACACAAATCTAAGGATGCAACACGGACATTGAGTGACTAATTCAGATATAATTTATCCCTTTCATTGCTAGAGGTATTTCCTACCTAACCTGTATGCAAATCGTCTGTTATTAACAAAAATACATGGATATGACAATGTTACTGAAAGTAGACCATCCTCTATGAAACAATTTCACCTACAGACAGAATGTTGTTTTTTAATGGTTAGAGGGATCATAATAAATTAATTTTAAGATTAGGTAAGATGTGATAACTAATCATGGTGGAAGTGAATTTAAATATTTTATATAATTATATATTTTTCTGTAAGGAGTGATATACCTTGCTCGTGGTGGGACCTATTCTAGGTGTGTTATATGGTAATGCATCTACCTTACGTGGGTGAATAAGCATTTTTGTCAATTTCCATTAGCTCTATTTTTGTAATGGATTGTAAAGTTTTATCCCATGTTTATTATTTCTCCCCTCAGTCAAATTGGGACACCGTAGGGGATCGCGTTGAGTGTGGCCATCAAATGACCAAAACATATTTGTTCAAAACATGGAAGGGACTGTCAAAAGATAAATAGATATGCCTAGATTTCTGTTTGGCTAATATTTATGTTGCAATTGTTGTAATTATTTTCTTTGCTGTGTTTGACATGCATTTCAGTTCTGTTGTCGAGGGTTCCCGGACAAGTCAACCATTATACCATTTCAACCAGTGGATCTCAACCAGTGCCAAATCGACCAGGGCCAACTAAATATGTACCAAAATGTAGCCCTAAACTAATAGCATTGGTTGAGATTGTACTGGTTGAGAGCTACTGGTTGAAATGGTCTACTGGTGGAGTTGTCCGGTCACCGTTGTCAGAGTTTCTTATAATTTATTGCAAGGGAAGCATACATGTCAGTCAGTCAGTCAGTCAGTCAGTCAGTCAGTCAGTCAGTAAGTAGCCACCCCTTACTCCCACAAGGGGTAGGGAGGATCAGAAAGAGACAAGAGAAAGGAAAAAGAGGTGACAGGAGAACATTTCACATAATCATATATGGCTGATCCATTATGACAAGTGGATGCATTTGGTGAAAGGGAAAAACAGGAAAGAGTTTGAATTTTTATTTCTCTTACGTTTCGGGCTCTGCAGAACCCATCTTCAGAGAAATGGAAACAGATTAACTTGCTCATGTAGTAATGTGCACCCTATGTGATGGATTGTGTTCTTTTATTTCATACATTTTATTTTAGTAAGCGTTGTTTCCACATAGCAATTTTTATAAGTTATTTTGTCTTTATATTGTCTTTGTCCAAGTTTTGGTTTGTTTAGTTTGCAAGTTTTATATTTGATTTCATAATCATAGTCATATATTCCTATTAATGATGTGTTCTTCCCCAGGTGACTGCGAGTACAAGCCCTACGTGTCCTCGGAGTGCGACATCAAGTCCCTGGAGATCGAGGGGGATGAAGACTTCCTGATCCTGGCCTGTGACGGACTATGGGACACCCTTACTCCGGAGTCCGCCGTTAATGTGGTGTACGCCTACCTCACGCACAACAATGGTAAGTACAAGCTTGGTTCTATAGGAAGTGGTGTTTATAGTCATCCAGGGAGATTTGTATTTGTTTGTGTATTTATGTATCTATATTATATTTATTTATTGATTGATTATTGTTAAGTGTAGTGTCCTCCCTGGACCTCCACCAAGCTTATAAGAACACCTCGAATACCCCAATTTGAGATAAATGTGTGTTTTTCGGGTGAAAACTGCGCCGGACGAAGCTTGCTGTTGCTTCCCAGAAAAGAAAAACAATTACATATATGGCACGGAAGGTCTTAATATCACCAGACTAATTGGGCGAACGTCTTGAAATAAAAAAACTAAAGGGGCTAAACATGAGGGAGAAAGGTTCCAGATTCCCCCCTCCCTTAAAGACTTATGACTTACCAATTAATTCCACGGGTTAGCAGTAATTATCTCTATAGACATTATTTCCCACATCCTGTTCTCGTGTCGTTCTGTCTTGTGCGCATTTAAGGGGAGGTGGGCCGTTTTTCTGGCCCCCCTTCTCCCTCATGTTTAGCCCCATTAGTTTTCATAATTTAAGATGTTTGCCCCATTAGTTTGTCGATTTTAAGACCTTTCGCCCCATTTCTTTGCACTATTAAGACCTTTCGTGTTATTTAGGTGTCGATTTTTGCATGGAGAACGATAGTGCGCCTTTAATTTTGGAAGAACCGGCCTTTGGCCATGACATTTTTCTACCGAAAAATGTACACATTTATCTACAAGGAAGATTTAATGGATTTGTTTTGTTTTTAAAGTTTGATGGAGATTAGGGAGGAAACTAGAAATATAATTAATAAATAAAAAAATCGACCAAAAATTTAACCATCCCTTAAAGTGTACAGTATACTTCAGAAACCACCAGACAGAGACAGGAGTAGTGGAGGGTAATACATTGGAGGACAAAGACTGCTCTTGTGGTGGTGTTGGCTTTCCTCCTTATTAAACCATCAGCAGCCTTGTTTAATATCATAAGTGCGAGGGTGTGGCTCAGACGGTATCTCTTTGTTGGCGAGTCAGAAACACGATCCCTCAGTGAGCACGAGACTTATTTTATCAACCCTCATGTTCAATTCAGTTGGAATTCGGGAAGTTTAGCCTTAACGTCGGCACTTCCCTGAGAGGTTTTGTTATTTTTCTTTTTGTGACGTGCTCTATTTGTCTGCAAAAATAAATATATCTCATTTTTCATCCCGTCTTCTGAAGTCTTGTCATTATTTAACCCATACAGTACCGGTGCCGTTCTTTTAACTTTGTTCTGGCCACTAGTAGACGATTTTGGTAAGTTTAAAAAGGGCCTCCAGCAATTATAATACCTTTGAACTATCTCACTTAACCCTTTTTATTAGCACAGATCCTTCTTAAGCTGCACAAATAGTCTAATTATATCTAGAATATAATAAAAAAAGACGTGGCTGGTACAGAAAGGGGTAAAGTATACGCTTGTTTACGGGTCCTTGTTTTGTTTGTTTTGTCAAAGGGTTAATATCTTTTCCAACCCTGTTCATACAATGTGTTTTATTACAACCGAAAACAGTTTAAATCCGGTTGTTACACACATTTTATGAATGAAGGATGCCTCTTTTAGGCACATGGACCTATGTTTTATCTAAACAAATCAATCATAAACATATAAAGAAAAATCTCCCCTTAACCCTTTCGTTGCGAGTGACGTTCTGGAACGTCCTGGCAAGTTACACCAATTTCCAGGCTTTAAAAGCCTGTAAAAACCGTAAAAATTGAGTGTCAGTGGGCGGGAGCGTGAGGGGCCCACCCCCGACCCTCAGAGCAGCGAGCGGCTCACTGAGGTTGACTGTGTCTCGCGCGGGTCTCTCTCTGTGTCTCGCAACAGTATAGCCAAGCGAGCGAGTGCTACCAAATAGCGGGTTTCCCGCGTTTCACTGGCACCACTGTGGGTGAACCAGACCACGTACGGGGCCCGTTCTGGTGTCATTTTGAAGCTATTTTCGCCTAGTTTTTGGCAGAATACACTTCATTTAATGCAGATGCTTGATGTATCATTCAAGAGTGCCTGAATATGCCCTAAATAGCCCAAACATAGCCGCAGCCAATGGGTTAATAAGAATGTTATAATTTTGTCCTACAGTATACCGCCAGTTTAGTTTCCGATAGCAGTCATACATCATCGAAATGTTACCATGACATTTTGTATCTTCGAAATTAAGTCTAAAGTTCTATTGTGCCCCCTCCCCTCCCCTCCCCTCCCCTCCTCCATAATTAAGTAGAGCTCTTGGTGGTACTCTCTCTTGGTCGTTACCGCTACGTCAGATCCATATTGTCTGCGATGAGAGACGAAAATGGTTGGAATAGATCCTGTATAATATACTTAGCCTTGATAGCCTAGTGCTTAGTGTGCGGAATTTCGGTGTGAGTATCCTAGGTTCGATGTGCGGAAGTTCAGTGTGAGTATCCTAGGTTCGAATCCTTGGAGTGCCACATATATTCATTACTTTAATTGATTTCACTAGTTAGGTATATTTGTAAATTAATTGGTGAGTTTGTGAAAACAAATATGAAAATATAATTTGTGTAAATCAGCGTGATGCATCAGTACAAGCCTAACACTTGGAAAACACTATTGCTGAAGTAGTGTATTATATGCGTATGTGTGTGTGCACGTATATGAGTGTTGACTGTAGGCCTATGTTCGTACGTTTTGTGCATGCGAGTTTTCAAATGCTTTGTTGCGAACGTAAATCTGGCATATATATTGTAGTCCCTCTTAAAAATATAGTGAGCACCAATCCGTTTTCTCTCGTGTCCATTGACTAAAGAATAAAGAAAACGGAGGATTTACGCGACTGACTTATATATTTACTCATTGTTGTGGTTGTCGCTCGTATAAGGGTTGGGTACAGTTACCTTTGGCAAATGACTTGCCCAGATTCGTAACCTCTAACCTCTGTAACTCAAAAAGGGCTAGAACAAATGAGCTGTCAATTTCCACACCTATTCCCTAGCTAAGTTCCTATTTGGTAGAAAAATTAGCTCAATTAATCTAGTCCTTTTTTAGTTACAGAGGTTAGAGGTTACGATTTCTGCCCAACCTAGAATGAACAGACTATACTCTATACGAGTAACTGGTACTGAATAGGTTAAAATAGCGAGTTCTCGGTAGCTGTGGAGTGTGTACTGTCGGCAGTGATTTATAGTGTGACAGTCTGGAGAGGAGGGTAATTACTTCCAAATGACGAATGAGTGTTAGAAGGTAGAGCGACAGGGTTCTGGGGTGTGATGGATGGTATTATGTGTGTGAGAGAGAGAGAGAGAGAGAGAGAGAGAGAGAGAGAGAGAGAGAGAGAGACTAAAATGTACGTGTGGCATACAATTAGGTTCAACCGTTAAGTTAGATTAATAGGTGACATTGATATATAGGTAGGTATGTTGCTGTATGTACAGGGTGGGGCAGAGAGGACGGACGTTTTTGGTATATTCACAAATTCTTTAATTTTAGCTTCAAACAAATTGTATTAACATCAATGTTTTCATATTGAATTAGCATTTGACAAAATCAAGTGTGGAAAACAACATCGCTCATGTGGTGTCCGTTTTCATTGATGCATTTCTGAAGGCGTTCTTGGAAGTTGGCCTCCACTCTCTCCAGCATTGCTCTGTCGATTTGGGCGACTTCCACGCGAATAGCTTCCTTCAAATCGTCCAATGTACGGGGCTTATGCTCATACACACGTGCCTTGAGGGTTCCCCACAAGAAAAAATCACAGTAGGACTGCGCAGCAAAGCTTGTCTGACGCGTTCCACATTTTCCGGGGTCCGAACCGTTCGTGGGGCCCCCACCGGTCTCCTATTCATTAGTGTACCTCGTGTACGAAGTGCATGAACCCAACGTAAGATTGTGTTACGGGTGGGAACAGCCTGATTTCGGTGAATGTTGAAGTGGCGACGAAACTCACGCTGAACTGCTGTGACAGACCCGTTATTCTTCACGTAACTGTCGTAGGCAAACACGCGCTGCTCTATCGTCCACAGCGCCATGGCTTCAACTGAAAAAAAAAAAAAAATGCCAAGACACCACGGACAGAATGGTACCTGTTGGACATATGTCCCTCCCCCTGGGGCTGAGTAATAGCCATTTCAAAAACGTCCGTCCTCTCTGCCCCACCCTGTATATTTTGTGCATGATCATGTGTATATTGAGAGAGAGAGAGAGAGAGAGAGAGAGAGAGAGAGAGAGAGAGAGAGAGAGAGAGAGTTGAGTGTGGGAAAGACAGAGATGACTTGGAAACAGTGACGAATGATATGGAGCAGATAATGAAAGACTAGTGAGTGAAGATGGATGGATGGATGGTGATGTAAGAATGAGTAATGCTGGATGAGTGGAATAGTGATGGATGGGGGAGTAGTGATGAATGAGTAAGGAAGATATGAATACGAGTTTTGCCACGAGTGTTGGAAAGGTGAGACTAGCAATACTTTTGATCACTTTAATGCCTCGAAGCAAGGAAGGGGACTTGGGAAGTAGGAGGGAGTGAGAAGGGAGATGCAGGAGGATATGAAGGCGTCGGCGCTTGCTCCATTATGTGTTGAACTGGATTTAATAGTATATACAATGTGAAGAGTACAGACGTATTTTAGATTATATTTCGGCAAATAATCAATGGCTACACCTTGGGCTTTCTTAAAACACGAAAATGGCCGAGGGCTATACACTGTTCCAAATAAGTAGGCCAAAACTCCTGAAAACTAACTTCTATAGCACAATAACGACTTGAGTAATCGAGCTAATATATCTACCATTTAGGAAAGGTCTGTGAGGGAATAGGTGTGGAAATTTACAGCCCATTAATTTTGTTGTAGCCATTTTCTAGTTACAGAGGTTGGGGTTCACGATTTTTGGCCTACCTATTTGGAACCGGGTATACTGTATGTGCGTGTGCCAGAGTTAGTTAGTTAGTTAAAACAGGACTTCAGAGGCTATTAACCTTTCTGGATTATTAAGCCAGCACACTGCAAGTCAGGACCGGATCCCCTTTTCGAGAACCCCAGCACCTCGTGTGTCAGAGTAATCTAGGGTGTGGCAGAATGGGGGTGTGTGTGTGTGAGGCTCCCCTACCAAAATACTGCAGACGAGACATATCGACCCGTCCCCTAGACACACACACACACACACACACACACTCACTCTCTCTCTCTCTCTCTCTCTCTCTCTCTCTCTCTCTCTCTCTCTCTCTCTCTCTCTCTCTCTCTCTCTCTCTCTCTCTCTCTCTCTCCCTCTCCTCTCTCCTCTCTCTCTCTCTCTTCCTCTCTCACTCTCTCTCTCTCTCTCTCTCTCTCTCTCTCTCTCTCTCTCTCTCTCTCTCTCTCGCCATTACTTCCATCTGTGTTAATCGTAATATCGCCGGTAGTGTGTGTAGTGAGTCAATCAGCTGAATCAGTGCAGGGGTTATGAATGCAGCCATATCCGTCACTGAGCCCTGTGTTGTACTGCCTAGTTGTGTTCCTGTGAGTATGAAAGAGACAAATGGTAAAGCTGTATGTAACAAGTGTCTCCCCTAAGGCCGCAACGTTGAAAGAGTGATAGAGTCAAAATGTCTGGACACACGGGGCTTGAAGCAGTTTAACTCATAGGATGAGGGAAAGACGTAATATCGCTGGTGTGTGTGTGTGTGTGTGTGTGTGTGTGTGTGTGTGTGTGTGTGTGTGTGTGTGTGTGTGTGTGTGTGTGTGTGTGTGTGTGTGTGTGTGTGTGTGTGTGTGTGTGTGTGTGTGTGTGTGTGTGTGTGTGTGTGTGTGTGTGTAGTGAGTCAATCAGCTGAATCTCCCGCCACCATTAGCAGGAGTTATGAAGGCAGCCATATCAGTCGCTGGGCCCTGTGTTATACTAACTATGCCCTAACTTCACTGGGTCGGTGTTGTGTGTGTGAGTTTGTAGGGTGTGTGTGTGTGTGTAGGTGTTGGGTGTGTGTTTGTATGCGTTGTGTGTGTGCTTGTAGGTGTTGTGGTGTGTATGTTTGTAGGTGCTGTGTGTGGTTTTGTTTTTGTTTTTGTAGGTGCTGTGTGTTTGTGTGTTTTTATGTGTTGTGTGAGTGTGTTTGTATGTGTGTGTGTGTGTTTGCAGGTGTTATGTGTGTGTTTGTAGTGAGTCAATCAACTGAATCTCCCACCCCCATTATCATCAGTACAGGAGTTATGAAGGCAGCCATATCCCTCTCTGGGCTCGTTGTTTTGCTGACGAATACGTCCAACGTATTTATATATCTTTTTTATTTTTGCTGACGTTAAAGTTGTAATCCTAGAATTTACTAAAATAATGTGTATAAGATCTGTATGTGGTAACCCAGGTTCGAATCCCGGATGGATCATATGCTTTCATTAAATTTAATGGGAGTTGTTTGGTGTTGGGAATTAAATTAATACATTATATTATTAGCATATATCCCTTTCAAGATCCGACTCTGATTTTCTTGTCTGTTTTCTAGCTATAATTAGAAGTTATATTTAGATTAGGAGGGGTATATGGAAATCAGAAGATTAAGTGAGTTAGTCTTTACCAGTTTAATTACCACAGATCTTTCCTAAGCTGTACAAAATCGTCTAATGATAACCAGAATAAACTGTCCCCTTGTTCATTCTCCCTCATGGCTTTGATTTGATAATGGTTTGGCATCGTTAAAGATTCCCAATATCTGGAATTCTACTGATCCCGACTAATATATATATATATATAGAGAGAGAGAGAGAGAGTATAAAGTGCAAAGGAAATCAAGCTACAACAGGTCTAGTGACCCTTCTAGGCTGCTTGTCCTCCAGAACACTGAGGATCAAGTGTCCAAACAGTAGTTTAGAGAGGGTAAGGGAACTAATGTCCGTGGCAGGATAAGGAAGTTAGTAGGGGACAGATGGGTTAGTAACTGAGGGGAGGATAAAATAAAGTTATTCATTTACAAACGCAGTCAGTCGCGGGTTTGATGAGAGAGAGAGAGAGAGAGAGAGAGAATAGTGAACTCAATCGAAGTTTAGGTAGCAAAAATCCAGCGAGTCTATATGAGCCTGGAGAGCATGAAGGCTCAAGAGGTGAAATTGAGAACGAGGAGTAAAACAAAATAGAAGGGGAAACTATGAAGGTAAATAATTATGAGAAGCGAAAGTTTGTGAGCTTAACCCCTAGAGTTTGTGAGCTTAACCCCTAGAGTTTGTGAGCTTAACCCCTAGAGTTTGTGAGCTTAACCCCTAGAGTTTGTGAGCTTAACCCTAGAGTTTGTGAGCTTAACCCCTAGAGTTTGTGAGCTTAACCCCTAGAGTTTGTGAGCTTAACCCCTAGAGTTTGTGAGCTTAACCCCTAGAGTTTGTGAGCTTAACCCCTAGAGTTTGTGAGCTTAACCCCTAGAGTTTGTGAGCTTAACCCCTAGAGTTTGTGAGCTTAACCCCTAGAGTTTGTGAGCTTAACCCCTAGAGTTTTATGACGAGGTTTGTCAATTTATTCTGGCTATTATATGAACATTTTATTGTCATGTTTAATTGAGGTATTCTTCGCCCTTTTAATGTTTACGGATCCTGCCTAAGCAGTATAAATTCGTCTAATAATAGCTAGCCTATAAGAAACTGAAACTGCTAAAATGTGTCATAATCCTCAAGGGGTTAAGGGGAGGGTTTCTTTTTTTCTGGACCGCCTTCTCTCATATTTAGCCCCGTAATTTTGTTTTTGTTTTTTTAAGTTTGCCTCATTACTTTGGCGATTTTAAGACCATTCACCAGATTACTCTGTCAACAAATATATAAATATACATAATGAAATATGTCCGTAGGCCTACAGCTTTATTTTTTTTCCTGATAAACTCGAAGCGATGTATTAAGCTTAAAAAGAGCACTAGGTGTCAAAGGCTTACAAACTTTATCAATATTTACCCTTTGACACGAGAGAGAGAGAGAGAGAGAGAGAGAGAGAGAGAGAGAGAGAGAGAGAGAGAGAGAGAGAGAGAGAGAGAGAGAGAGAGAGAAGCGTCATCGTGCTGAAGAGATTAATCTTTAGGAGAGAGAGCGAGAGCGAGCAATGGTAGTGGTAATTCCCCGTGAACCAGAGATATGTAGCGTTACTTACTCGCGTCTGAAAGACCTAAAAGCCCCAGACACTTGGCGACCGACGCGACCCCACGGAGTAGTTACCCCTTTTATTCTGGTTTTCTTTGATACTTCGTTTCTCCCGTTTTCTGTTTACCTTGCTATTTAGTTTTCCGTGTGTGTAATTTTGTGTTTCGAGCAGATGACACCAGCTGTTTTATATTCGAGTTGATGCCCGTATAATTAGAACGACCCTTGTCTTTAACCTTTCAAACAGATGACACCAATTGTTGTATATTTGAGTTTATTCCCGTGCTTATCCTTTCAATCAGATGACATTAGTTGTTCTATTTTAAATTGTTCCCATAACATTAGAAAGACCCTTGTCCTTAACGTGTCAATCAGACGACGCCAGTTGTATTGTACAGGTATTTTGGTTTATTCCCTTATAGTTAGAGGTTTCCTTAATCTTTCAATCAGGTGACACCAGTGTTTTATATTTTAGATTATTCCTCTTTATTACAGTGTCCCTTGGGTTCTGCTTAACCCTTTGAGTACCAGTGACGTGCGTTATATTTAGTTATAGCTATATTTAAACGATTTTATGCAGCTTAACACTTAAAGAGCGGGGCCCGACTTAAGTCTGTATCTAAAAAGCAGCAAGTTAGGAGCATTATTAAGGCTTTTAAAGGGTTAAAATCGAGTGCAAATGGCCGGGAGCACAGCAGGCCACACGTCCGACACCCAGGGAATACCGCCGCCCACTGACTCACGCTCCCTCTGTTCTTGAGAGGCCGGCAGTGTAGCCAGTAGTGAGCGTAGCTGGAAAAAATATGCCGCTATACGCTAAACTCCCATGTTAGTGGTACCACTGCATGAAAACGACGAGTGCTACGTAGCTCATTCTGGTCTCATTTTGAAGATTGTAGCGCCTAGTTTTTTGCTGAATACATTTCTTTTCATGCAGATACTTGATTGATCATTCAGGAGGGCCTGAATATGCCCAAAATAGCCCAAAACCCCCCGCTAGACGAGGGTTAAGAAGGATCTGTGGTAGGAAAAAGGGTTGGTTGAGATAGTTTGAAGCCTAATTATTGCTAGAGATCCTTCCAAAGCAGAATAATAAAGTGTAATAGTTGCCAGAATACAATGAACAGGTCGTCCCTGGTACTGAGTGGGTTGAGGGGAGATTTTCAGTTAATGTTTTTTTTTCTGGGCCCCCTTCTTCCTTGTTTAGCACCACCAGTTATGAGATGTGAAGACGTTCGCCCCATCAGTTAGAATATCCCAAGACTAATTGCCCCATATCTGTCGATTTTAAGACAGGTATAAAGTATTTGTTCTAACAAACGAAAGCGAGCCTTCGGTCAGGACTTTTTTCTACCGACAATTATACACATTTATCTCAAAAGGGGGGGGGGGGGGTCTTGGGGATACGTTTTCAAGCTTGAGGGTGGTCTAGGGAGCAAACTAAAAACCTCCCCTTAAACCTTTCTGTGTTTCTAATTGTATTGTAGCTATATTTAGACGGGTATATGCAGCTTAAGAAGGCTCTGTGGTAGTAAAAAGGGTTACGTGAGATAGGTCAAAGCCGGTTGATTGCTTAACCCCTTCTGTACCGGCGACGTCTTTTCATGACATTTTGGCAACTATTAGACAATATTATTAAGATTAATAAGGACAACCAGCAACTTAAAAGCTTAGAACTTAACCCTTTATACTAACACAGATCCTTCTTAAACTTAACCCTTAACACTAACACAGATCCTTCTTAAACTTAACCCTTTATACTAACACAGATCCTTCTTAAACTTAACCCTTAACACTAACACAGATCCTTCTTAAACTTAACCCTTAACCCTTTATACTAACACAGATCCTTCTTAAACTTAACCCTTTATACTAACACAGATCCTTCTTAAACTTAACCCTTAACACTAACACAGATCCTTCTTAAACTTAACCCTTATACTAACACAGATCCTTCTTAAACTTAACCCTTAACACTAACACAGATCCTTCTTAAACTTAACCCTTTATACTAACACAGATCCTTCTTAAACTTAACCCTTAACACTAACACAGATCCTTCTTAAACTTAACCCTTTATACTAACACAGATCCTTCTTAAACTTAACCCTTAACCCTTTATACTAACACAGATCCTTCTTAAACTTAACCCTTTATACTAACACAGATCCTTCTTAAACTTAACCCTTAACACTAACACAGATCCTTCTTAAACTTAACCCTTAACCCTTTATACTAACACAGATCCTTCTTAAACTTAACCCTTAACACTAACACAGATCCTTCTTAAACTTAACCCTTTATACTAACACAGATCCTTCTTAAACTTAACCCTTAACCCTTTATACTAACACAGATCCTTCTTAAACTTAACCCTTTATACTAACACAGATCCTTCTTAAACTTAACCCTTAACACTAACACAGATCCTTCTTAAACTTAACCCTTAACCCTTTATACTAACACAGATCCTTCTTAAACTGCGCAAAATCGTCAAAATATAGCTAGAATAAAACTAAAAAGACATCTCGGTACAGAAGGGGTTAAGGCCCTTTGTCAACTAATACAATCGCCTAATAGTAGCCAGAATAACGTTAAAAGGGCTGCACCGGTACTGAAAAGGTTAAGCTGTACAATCAGAGGACGCTACTGTTTCAGTGTATTCTATACTCTATTGCATTGACCACTTGCGAGTTTCAGGCTATAAGGAAGTTCGGCCTTTAAACATCGATATTAAACACAAATACAGTAAGTTTTAAAGTTTCTTGTGGATAAATAGTATGTTGAATTGGGTTTTATGTATTTATAAATGTACTAAAAACGTATTATAGCTGGTTATTCTGCTAAACATGGTTGTCTACAGCTCCAACTTCCTTATAACCTGAAACTCGCAAGTGGTCAATTTCATCTGATGGTAAATTGAATTCCTTAGCAGCTAATTTCTCGATACTTAAGCATCATAGTAAGACCAAGTTTATATAATTAGCACCATATTTCACTACAAAATCTTCAAAATAATTGATAAATCTTGATGGGAACTTTGCAATTTATCGGCAATTGAAAATAAACAGGGTAGTGTATCGCCTTAAGGGGGGTCTCGGGCTTTTTTTCTCCTTTTCTCTCTTTCTCTGGCTTGTATGTATTCGGCCCCATTCAGCCTACTGTTTTAAGACGTTTACTCCCATCCAGGTGTCAATATTTTCCTGGCGAGCGGTAGCGAGTCAGCATATATATATATATATTGTTTTGACAGCAAGCCAAATTTTTAAATTTTTCGATAGAAAATTTTCTCCGGCGAAGCCGGATTTCTCCATGCAATGCTGGCTCGCTTACGCTCGCCTGGAAGAAATCGACACTTAGATGGGGATAAACGTCCTAAAACAGTTGGCTGGATACAGGCCAGAGAAAGAGAGAAAAGGAGAGAGAGAGATAAAATAAAAAAGCCGGTGACCCCCCTTAATTAGCGTCCCTTGTCTTTAAGGGCAGATTTCTACTTGAGGGATTTTCTTTTTTCTGGACCCTTTTCTCCCTCATGTTTAGCCCCAATGCTTTTGCGATTTTAAGACGTTTGTCCCATTAGTTTGGCGATTTCCGAACTTTCGCACCATTTCTGTCAATTTTAAGACCTGTGTCATGTAAGTGTCGATTTTTTCCTGGCGAGCGATAGGGAGCCTGTAATTTCAAAATTAGACGGATTTATGTGATCTAAAAAGGACCTGTGTTATTAAGAGCGTTTATCGAGATGGTATTTGCCGCTTTGAGTCCTAGGAGTAGAGTATAAGCTGAAGGAAATCGTCTATGGAGACCAGAATAAGAATACCATGGCAATGTGCTGATGACCCCAATTAGTTATTATGATCGGCTTGTTTTAGTTCAATTCTCCTTAGGAAGTAAATCCATAGAGTTTATGGTAAATTAATTTCAATTAGGATTATTTGATTAGAAAATTTTACGTTGTTAGGCTCTACGTTACATCTACAGTTTAGATGATAATTAATATTACTTGACTGCCACACTGCTGTCTGATCATATTGTACTAGTCATTTGGTTACAGTTAACCTTAATGGAAGGTTAGTTGCAATATATAACATAAATAAAGATTAATGCCACCACTACATACATACATACATACAGGAGAGACTATCCATAACTATGATAGATTAAATGTCCTAACTCTATTTGGTCTGAGGGTGATCATTTTGGACCACCCCTGTTTGCTTTCATTAGTTTGGATATTATGTAAACACGTGTCACCCAATTCGTTTTATGATAATGAGACGTATCACACCATTCAAGTGTTGCTTTTCTTCTGGGCGAGCGATAGGGAGCCTGTAACTTGAAAGCAATCGGCCAGGACATTAGTCTATCGAAAAATGTACAATTGTAGGTTGAAAGGGTGGGATTTTTTTTAGTGTCAAGGAAGTCTGGGAAGGCGTTTTTGTTATCTTTGGGGGTATTTTTCGGAACCCCCTTCTCCCACATGTTTAGCCCCATTCATTTTGAGATTTTAAGGCGTTCACCCCACTAGTTTGGCGATTTTGTGAACTTTTGCCCCATTTCTTTGTCCATTTTAAGACCTTTCGTGCCATTTAGGTGTCGAATATTTACTGGCGAGCCAGTAAACTAAATTCTTATTCAAGGTACAGTCACCTTTATAATAATATAATATATAATAACTGTCTTGATGGTGTAATGGTTTGATTGTTTAAGATCTGTATGTGGTAACCCAGGTTTGAATCCCGGGAAGATCACATACTTTCATTAATTTCATTGGGAGGTGTTTGGTGTTGGGAATAAAAGTAATAAATTAGATTATTAAAGCTTGAAATTATGAGTGTGATTGAATTCGGAGTAGGCCTATAGTTTGCAAAGAAGGCGTAAGTTTACCTCGCATGTCAACATATTTAAATTGTATGCATGCAATCACGAAACAGAAACGAATTTACGTAGACGATTGTTCAAATTTAACGGGAGATTTTATAGTTTCCTATCTAGACTTCCATCAATCTTAAAATATAATACCCCAAAATCCCCGTTTGAGATTAATTTGTGCATTTTTATTTTGTTTTTCGGTATTTAAATGTTCTGGCGATCCTCTTAAACTGTAGGGGATAATCATAAAACTAGAAGTCCTTTAAAGGAATAGGCTAAAGCTTATAAGTTGCTTTTCTTTTTACACTTCTAGGTAGGTACAAAGGAGTACAAAGGAAATCAATCAACAACAGGTCTAGTGACCCTTCTAGGCTGCTTGTCCTCCAAAACACTGAGGATCAAGTGCCCAAACAGTGGTTTAGAGTGGGTAAGGGAACATTGGAAAGGGAACTAATGTCCGTGGCAGGATTAGGAAGTTAGTAGGGGACAGATGGGTTAGTAACTGAGGGGGGGGATAAAATAAAGTTATTCATTTACAAACGCAGTAGGTAATGGAGCATAAGGAAAATATCTGTGGGATAGTCGAATATGCGCATGACTGTAATTTTAACACAATATCAACTATATTCTACATACACCACGCACACACACACACACACACACACACACACACACACACGTTACAGAAGTTATTTTCATAGCAAGTTCTGGCACTTACACACACACACACACATACTTATCACATTAGCTCTAGCCTCAAATATTTACATACCCCCGTGTTACGATGGTGAAGGAATGATGGCTGACACATTCCAGAACACACGGCACACGCTCCTAGGGAACCATTAAGGGGATAAGGTTCAGTTTTGGGGCGATTTGTGCATGTGTTCATTATTTGTGCATGTGTTCATTATTTGTGCATGTGTTCATTATTTTTCTAGTTTCCTCCCTAGACCTCCATCAAATTTAAAAAAACACCCATTAGATCCCCCTTCTTGATTAATTTGTACATTTTTCGGTAGAAAAATGTTCCGGCCAAAGGCCGGTTCCTCCAACATTACAGGCTCACTATCGTTCGCCAGGGAAAAAATCGACACTTAAATAGCACGAAAGGTCTAAATATTGACGAAGAAATTGGGCGAAAGGTCTTAATATCGACTAACTAATGGGGCTAACATTTTAACATCTGAAAACTAATGGGGCTAAACATGAGGGAGAAAATGGTCCAGAAAACCGGTCTGCCTCGTCTGTCAGCTTTTAATGAGTAGACGTCCTTCCTAACCTGAATAGAATAGTCTGATGGTTGCTAAAGTATAATACAAATGTGTGTGTGTGTGTTTATGTGTGAGTGTGAAGATATGTAGGTATGCAAGTGTGTGTTTTGGTGTGTGTGCGTGTTCCTGTATCCATGTGACCCTGTGTGTGTTTGTGTACAGATATTTACGCCTGTGTGTATGTGCTTAGGTGTGTGTGTGTGTGTATTCATGCACCCAACATTTGCAAACAAAGTTATATTTTTAAGATCCTCTATTTTTAACAAGTGGCCCCAAGTTTACACCAAGTTTTAATTACCACTGGCCTAACCCAATTACCACTGGCCTAACCCAATGTTAACTTGTTCGTATGACTACCAAGTTTATATTGGGTAATGGAGTAGTGGCTATTTGTGGGTCTATTTAATTAATCTATTTAATCTATTTAATTAATTATTTATTATTTAAGTTTTAGTTTCCTCGCTAGACCTCCATCAAGCTTTAAAAAGCACCCCTAGAAACCCCCCCCCCCCCCCCCACACACACACACTTCAAGATTAATATGTACATTTTTCGGTAGCAGAATGTCCATATACCCCTCCTAATCTAAATAATATCGTCTAACAATACCCCCAAACCGAAAATAAACGCGTCATCGTATCATCTAAGAGTTATCCATCAGCTGAAAACAAAATCAACTATACTCTGTTTCTTTTCCAGCTCACGGTAAATTGGCCACTTGCGAGTTTCATTCTATAAGGAAGTTGGAGCTGTAGACATCGATATTTAACAGAACTACCAGCTCAAATACGGTCGTTGTACATTCTTAAATACATAAAACCAAATTCAACATACTATCTATCGATCAGAAACCTACATAATTACTGTATTTGGGTTTAATATCGATGTTCACGGCTCCAACTTCCTTATAGCCTGCAACTCGCAAGTGGTGAATTGCCGTCTTGAGCTTGATTACTCCGCTATTATGGAGGTTTTGTAGCGAAATTGCCGTCTTGAGCTTGATTACTCCCGCTATTATGGAGGTTTTGTAGCGAAATTGCCGTCTTGAGCTTGATTACTCCCGCTATTATGGAGGTTTTGTAGCGAAATTGCCGTCTTGAGCTTGATTACTCCGCTATTATGGAGGTATTGTAGCGAAATTGCCGTCTTGAGCTTGATTACTCCGCTATTATGGAGGTATTGTAGCGAAATTGCCGTCTTGAGCTTGATTACTCCGCTATTATGGAGGTTTTGTAGCGAAATATGTTGTTAATAATGAAAACTAGGCATTAACCCCTTCACCACCATGACGTAATTTTCATCATATTCATAATTACCATTAGACGATTTTTGGTTAGCTTATAATCTACCTCTAGGACTCAAATGGGTAAATCCGATCTAAATAAACTCTTAGGGGAGGTCTCCACTTGAAGGACTTTTTTCTTGACCCCTTTCTCCCTCATGTCTAGCCCCATTGCTTTTGAGATTTTAAGACGTTCGCCCCATTTAGTTTTGCGATTTTAAGACCTTCCACCCAATTTATGTCACTTTTAAGACCTTTCGTCCCATTTAGGTATCGATTTTTTCCTGGCGAGCGATAGCGAGCCTGCAATTAAAGAGGCATCGGCCTTCGGCCGGGACATTTTTCTACCGAAAAATGTACAAATTTATCTTGGAAGGGGGTCAAGGGGGTGTAATTTCAAGGTTGATGGAAGTCTAGGAAACAAACTAAATACCTCCCATTAATAACACAGGTCCTTAAACTGTAAACAAATACCTCCCCTTAATAACACAGGTCCTTAAACTGTAAACAAATCATCTAACTGTAGCCAGAATCATGCAAAACAGCGTCATGGTGCTGAAGGGGTTAAGATGCAACCGAGGCATGGTAGTTTCTTATTTCTCCTTTAGTTATCGATAAAATAGTTGTTAACCCTCTGAGTACCAGCGACGTTTGTTAATAATTGACTCTACCTTTATTTAGACAACATTAATGCAGCTTAGGAAGGATCTGTGGTAGTTAAAAGGGTTGGTTGAGATAATCTAAAGCCTTATTATTGCTAGAGGTCCTTCCTAAGCTGAATGAAATCGTCTAATAGTTGCCAGAATATGATTACCAGGACTTCCCTGGAACTGTATGGGTTAAGGGATTCAATTCACCGTCAGCTGAAATGAAACTAGTCTATTCGCTGCAAGTAGGCGAGAAATCATGACTTCTAATCCTCTCTAACTCAAAAAGGGCTAGAGCAAATTGGCTGTAAAATTTCCCATCTATTCCTTGGCGGACTCTTCCCAAATGGTAGAAATATTAGCTCGATTACTCTAGTCGTTTGTGAGTTACAGAGATTAGAGGTAATTATTTCTCGCCTACTTACAGCGAATAAACTATAGAGTCTGTATACGTCGTCGAGATGCCAGTTCCGAACCAAGTGATATTTAGATCTTTATAACCGGATCCGTAATTAAAAAGGTGCGGTCGTTTCCGAGACGGCCAGACACTTCACAGGACACTCAGCGTAATTGAACTGCACTGCGGAGGAGAGAGAGAGAGAGAGAGAGAGAGAGAGAGAGAGAGAGAGAGAGAGAGAGAGAGAGAGAGAGAGAGAGAGAGAGAGAGAGAGAGGGGGTATGTTTTTATGAGTGAGTATAGTACCGTCACTAGTTAATGGTAAGGTAATTATTACAGGAATATATATTTTATTCATGGCATGCATACGATCGAAAACATCTTTATCTATCTGAATCCGAATTCTGTACCGTAAAGAAATTATTTAGACTTAAAAAAGGTTGGTCCAGTTTTAATTGATGAGTCTATTCATTATTAGATACTGAGATGTTATAGGTGTAGACCTAATAAAAGTCTTGTAGGAAGATGTTTGGAAATTTAAATATTTGTGAAAATAGTATTTGATAGTAATTATACCACTTTATGATTAGTATTATTGAGAGAGAGAAAGAGAGAGAGAGAGAGAGAGAGAGAGAGAGAGAGAGGCATATACGCAAAGGATGTACTTACCCGTTCAGCAAAACGACGTATTTTTCGTTTTATTCTGGTAACCATTAGACGATTTTCTTATAATCTACCAATATACCTTCAGGCCTCGAGGTGGTAACTACTAACTCGATAACACATAAAATCGTCTATTGATATTCAGAATATATTATTTCTCTAGTTTCCTCCCTAGACCTCCATCAAACTTTAAAAAAAAAAAAATGCAAAATGTCCCGGCCGAAGGCTGGTTCCTAATAATTTACAGGCTCTCTATCGCTAGCCAGGATAAACTCGACACCTAAATGACACTAAGTCTTAATATTCACAGAAAAAAGGGGCGAAAGGTCTGAAAATCGCCAAACTAATGGGGCTAAGCATGAGGGAGAAGGGTGTCCAGAAAAAACAACCATCCCCCTTAAAGTGGTGAACAGTACCCGGTCGGACGGCTTGTGGGCAATTATGATACTTTACTCATAATTTAGGATTTTGCTTGCTTTTGCTATTAGGCTATCGAGCAATATATTTGAGTTGTCCACTAGGCTGGCTGAAACGCTTTCTCTTACTTCCTTCAAACTGTTAACCCATCCAGTACCGGGGACCTCCTTTTCATCCTATTTTGGCAACTATGAGACAATTTTATTCAGCTTAGGTAGGACCTCTAGAAATAATAAGGCTTCAAATGATCTCAACCAACCCTTAGAATCACCACAGATCCTTCCTAAGCTGCATACTATCGTCTACAATATAGTTAGAATAAAATCTATCACACGGCGCTGGTACTCAGTAGGTTAAGGGGAGATCTCCACTTGAGGGATTTTTTTCTTGACTTCTTTCTCTCTCATTTTTAGCCCCATTGCTTTTCTAATTTAAAGACGTTCGCCCCATTAGTTTTACGATTTTAAAAACTTTCGACCCATTTCTGTCAATTTTAAGACCTTTCGTGCCATTTAGGTGTCGATTTTTTCCTGGCGAGCGATAGCGAGCCTGTAATTTTAAGGGGAACCGGCCTTCGGCCGGGAAATTTTCTACCGAAAAATGTACAAATTTTTCTTGAAAGGGGGTCAAGGGAGAGTAATTTTAAGCTTGATGGAAGTCTAGGGAATCAACTAAAAACCTCCCCTTAAGTGCACGCCCAGATCCCCTTCAATCAAGATTTGTATATTTTTCGTTACAAAAACTTGCGGGGGTTAAGCGTCTTATTATCGCCACACTAATGAGGTGAACAATCTTAAAATCTCCTAACTATTGAAACGAAAAATGAGACCTTCATAAGTACCTACCTCGGACCAAATACGGCTAAGAAGAGTTTCGGTAAAATATTACGGGAATTATTATTAAGAGAAAAAGAGTAAGAGCTAGTTTTTACATTTTATTTCTTGTGCCCTTTGCGTTTGGTTATTTTAACATCTTTTGCAGCATTTCTTTGTCATTTTTAAGACCTCCTGCCATTTAGGTGTCTGGTTTTTTTTCCTGGCGAGCGATAGTTAGAAGGGACAGGCCCGATAATTGTACACATTAATCGGAAGAGGGGGCGGGGGGGATTTGCTCTCTCTCTCTCTCTCTCTCTCTCTCTCTCTCTCTCTCTCTCTCTCTCTCTCTCTCTCTCTCTCTCTCTCTCTCTCTCTCTCTCTCTCTCTCTCTCTCTCTCTCTCTCTCTCTCTCTCGCTCGCTCGCTCGCTCGCTCTCTCGCTCTCTCTCTCGCTCTCTCTCTGTGTGCACTTCCCCTTTAGTCTCTCAGTCTGTTCCCCCTGCTTCCTATATTGACTCTTATATATTAGATTGCCTCGTCTCTCCCTTCACATATATTAGATTGCCTCGTCTCTCCCTTCACGGTGAATTCCAACCAGCATTTTAGAAACATTTTATCAGTCGGGTTATTTTGGAGTTAGGTACAGTTGGCTATTATATAGTTTCATTTGGTGTACTTTTTAATATGATTTCTGGTGTTTTATACTTGGATTCATATATATATATATTTTTGTTTTCAATTATTGATTGATTTTGTATATTTTGTTTTTTATTTATTTATCTTTTACTCGCCATGGAAGTGGAATAATTATAATGAAGAAGAAAGATGAAGATGACAATAATTCCTAACACTATTTTGTGGTGCTTTAAAGCTTCCCCTGGGATACCTAGAGGTCATAAACACGGAACTGGCCACATTCCAGGATGTGGCTGCTAGGCTCTCAACCTTTGGCGGGGGGTGGGAGAGAGAGAGAGAGAGAGAGCTCACATTTTACTCTACCTCCTGTTTTCATTTTTCGGCAGTCGGGATGCACGTTTGGATTTTCGATATTTAGCCAAAATTGTATAGCTTAACCTAATCTACATACTGTACAAGGAACTGGAGTTCTTGACACTATTCTTGACTTACAGTGTGCTGGCTTAATACTCCAGAAGGGTTGACAGCCTCTGAAGTACTATGTTAACTAACTAATCAATACTGCATAACTTAACCTAGCTTAGTATGTCCTAAGCTAAACTAACTCTCCTAACGTAACAATCCTGACGACCTATCTTAACCTAACCTACACCTACCCTACCTAGTGCAACCTAAGCTACCATACCTAACTTAGAAACTACCTGGAATCACGGAACTGAAATAGATATTCCAGGATGTGGCAGCCGTTCTCTGAACCTTTGGTGTGTGTGTGTGTGTGTGTGTTGGAGGGGGGGGGGGGATGTTTATTTGCCTTCTTATTCGTATCCACAGTCTACATGCAGACTTGTAATTTCGATATCCTGCCTAGCCTAATCAATGTAGAACCCTAATTTCTAACCAAAAATTACTCCTTCGCCATTATAAATCTAGTTTAACGTAATCTGATTTAACTTTTCCTAACGTACCTAACCCTCCCCCCCCCCCTCCCCACCTGGAAGCCTTTTGTAAACTGAATATAATCGTCTAATAGTGTCCAGAATATGATGGAAATGACGTAACCGGTACTGAAGGGGTTAACTACTGCTACTAACTGATGGTGTTTTTAGACTTGGGAAGTAGTTCTAGAAATCAAAGGGTTACAGACTATCTTGATTAATCTGGCAGATCCTTCCAAATTTGTAAAACATACGGTAATCAGTTGGTGATGGTAGATGATTTGACTTAACAAGAGGAAAGAAATAATTATAGTGTAAATTAAAATTTAAATGACTGGAATTGAAAATGAATGACAGCTAAGCCTAATACTATATGAAAGTAAAATACAAAAGGAAAACAGTGAAAAAGTTAAAATAAAAACAGTAGTAAATATAAATTGAAAATTATAGTGAATATGAAAACTACTATGTAAGTGGATAAATTGAAATGAAAGTGAATATCAAAATATATATATCAGTGGAAATGAAAGTGAAATGAGAGTGAAACTGTGAGCCCCAAGATACGACCCCGAACTAGTGAACGCAACTGTACCGGAAGTTGAGGGCCGCTGGGGTCGACATGGGGGTCAGGGGTCACGGGGGGAGGGGGGGGGGGGGGGGGGGGGGGAGTGGGGGAGGTGGGGGGAGAGAGGGAGTAAAATATATAGATAAGTAAATATGGGAGAGGGGGAGCAAGAAGGGGTTATGGGGGAAGAGGAGGAGAGAAAGAAGGGGTTATGGGGGAAGAGGAGGAGAGAAAGAAGGGGTTATGGGGGAAGAGGAGGAGAGAAAGAAGGGGTTATGGGGGAAGAGGAGGAGAGAAAGAGGGGGTGATGGGGGAAGAGGAGGAGAGAAAGAAGGGGTTTATGGGGGGAAGAGGGGGAGAGAAAGAAGGGGTATGGGGGAAGCGGGAAGAGAGAAAGAAGGGGTTATGGGGGAAGAGGAGGAGAGAGAAAGAAGGGGGAGGGGGGAAGAGGAGGAGAGAAAGAAGGGTTATGGGGGAAGAGGAGGAGAGAAAGAAGGGGTTATAAGAGGGTGATGGGGTTGAGGGGGAGTGGGTGTGAGGTGAAGAGGAGGGAGTTAGAGGGAGGGGGAGATATAACGGGTTATGGGGGAATAGAAGGGGAGAAAGAAGGGGTTGTGAGGTGGAGGGGGGGGGGGGGGGGAGAGGGAAGAGGAGGGAGGTAGGAGTGAAGTTCATGGGAAAGAAGAGATGGGAATAAGAGAGGGTATGAGGTGAAGAGATGGGGTGAGAGGTAAGGGGGTTATGAGAGGAGAAAGTCCACAAAACCCTCACCAAAGCCCCCACCCCCCACACCCCCCCTCCCCCCCCCCCACCCCACCCCCCCCCCCCCACCCCCCCCCCCCCCCCCCCCCCCCACCCCCACCCCCCCCCCCCCCCACCACAACCCCCCACACCCCCCCCCCCCCCCCCCCCCCCCCCCCCCGCCCCCCCCCCCCACCCTCCCCCCACCCCCCCCCCCACCACCCCCCCCCCCCCCCCCCCACACCCCCCCCCCCCCCCCCCCCCCCCCCCCCCCCACCCCCCCCCACCCCCACCCCACCACCATCCCCCCCCCCCCCCGTGTTTTCTCCCCCCCCCCACCCCCCCCAACACCCCCCCCCAAAACCCCCCCACCCCCCCCCCCCCCCACCAGCACTCCAAGTAAAATAAAAAAAACGTATCAAACGCCCAAGAAATTACATCAGGGGGGGAGGGGGGGGGGGGGGGGGGGAATTAGGCATTATATAAAGTCAGTGTTCCGGCTCTCACACGTTGTCACTGTCACGGTGTTAAATGACTCGAATTGTTATAGTTTTCAATACATTTCTAACGGTATACCAAATGTAA
>CM064552.1:3866843-3873393 GCA_032716605.1 Paralithodes platypus | reverse complement strand
AAAGACTTACAGGATTAACCACTTAACTTAGGGTCCGTCCGACTCAGAGTCCCCTTTATGTATATTTTTTTAACACTATTTTTCTAGTGGTATGTGGCTAGACCATCCACTTAACGTGCTGCAACCCTTAAGCAATCAGAATTGTATAATGTTTACTACCCTTGATGGGTTGCCGACAAAGGCTGAGGAGATCCCATCCATCCAGATTTATGTAATGAGTTACCGCTGTTCAATCTATTTTAGAGACTGGCAAATTTCAAACCAGTCACCAATTCAACAGTAAATATCAAAAGTATTACCTCCACTCCCCTTTCCTATATTTATGTCACAACTTTAGCATATAATACAAAGACATCTTCAGGGAGAGACTGTCAGCCCAGGAAATGTTTATGGGTGCCCGTTTTGCTGTACTATGTCACCAATCACAGTGACTGGTAATGACGTAATACTGTAGTGAGGCCATAGGAACCTTAGTCAACTGGGCATTATTTATATTGCGTAGATAGAGATAATGGCTATAGAATAGAAATAGATAAATAAGATAAATAGATCTATAATAGATAGATAGATAGATAGAGAGAGAGGAGAGAGAGAGATAGAGCAGAGAGCGAGAGATATTGTTCCACGAAGAGAGAGAGAGAGAGATTCAGAAGAGGGTGTGTACTTATAGTGTCACCAAGACGTATGTGGCCAGGACCCATATTGAGAGAGAGAGTACAAAGGAGTACAAAGATAGAGAGAGAGAGAGAGAGAGAGAGAGAGAGAGAGAGAGAGAGAGAGAGATTCAGAAGAGGGTGTGTACTTATAGTGTCACCAAGACGTATGTGGCCAGGACCCATATTGAGAGAGAGTACAAAGGAGTACAAAGATAGATAGAGAGAGAGAGCGAGAGAGAGAGCGAGAGAGCGAGAGAGCGAGAGAGAAAGAGAGAAAGATATAGAGAGATAGACAGAGAGAGAAAGAGAGAGATTCCAGACGAGGGTGTACTTATAGTGTCACCAAGACGTATGTGGCCAGGACCCATATTGAGAGAGTACAATGGAATTACAAAAGGAGTACACAAGATACTATCGAGCGAGGAGCGAGCGAGCGAGAGAGAGAGAGAGAGATAGAGAGAAGATAGAGAGAGAGAGAGAGAGAGGAGAGAAGAGAGAGAGAGAGAGAGAGAGAGAGAGAGAGAGAGAGAGAGAGAGAGAGAGAGAGAGAGAGAGAGCGAGAGCGAGAGCGAGAGGTAAAGTTAATGATGGGACGCGCTAGTGAGAAGAGGGTGTGTACTTAGGAGTGTCACCAAGACATATTATGTGACCAGGACCCCAGACACACAGATAAAGGAACCACTGCCTCGTTAACAACACTGGCTCATGCGACGTCTTGGGGACTATGTTATGTCTTCATGGTGTAATGGTTAGAGTGTTTAAAATCTGTATGTGGTAACCCAAGTTCGAATCCCGGTGGAATCACATGTTTTTCATTAATTTAGTTGGGAGGTGTTTGGTGTGTGGAGTGAAATTAAGAAAATTATTTTATCGAGAGTATGAATTATCCATCCATTTGCGAACAATGTACAATATAAGTTTGCTCCCCAGACTAAAATAAACATGCTTCCCCAGCTCCCTTAAAACAAAAAATAATACAAAATATATAAATAAACGAAAACAAAAAAAACTCCCAGACCCCCTTGAAGCTAAATTTGTGCATTATTCGGTAGATAAATGTCCCGACCGAAGGCCGGACCTATTGGAGTTCGGGAGTAAATTTTGTAATCACTATATTCATTGAGTTCTCACTATGTTGAGTAAAATCCTCTAGTTCATAGCATTAATTAAGTCAAACATCTTAGTCGCATTGAAGGGTATAACCTTTGAAACGCAGATTTTGTTTTAAGTCATGTGCGCTCTCAGATGGATTACTGTTCACCTCTGTGGGGTGGAAGTGGAGTGGTTGCATTGAGGCAGTTGGACAAAATTCAAAATAAAGCTATTAGATTAATCAATAACCCTGCAATCACACAGGACCTTCCTACATTAGCCATACGAAGAAACGTTGCATCCCTTGCATTATTCTACAGATATTTTCACAGCAATTGTTCCGAGGAACTTGCTTCAATTGTGCCGCCTCTCCACATCTTTCCCCGTAGAACTAGGGCAGCTGAGAGCGCCCATGAATTTACACTTTCTCCTCCACAATGCAGAACTTCTGCTTATCAGAATTCATTTATCCCCAGAGCTACTACTCTTTGGAATTCACTTCCCTCGAATTGCTTTCCACAAACTTACGATCAACAAATGTTTAAATCCAGTTGTTACAAACATTTTATGAATGGAGGATGCCTTTAGGCACATGGACCTTTTTGTTTTATCTGTGTTTTTCCTTCCTCCGTTCATTGTCTCCTTAAAAAAAAAAAAAAAAAAAAAAAATCAGAACCTGGGCAACATTAGACGATTTCATGCAGATTAAAAAAGTTAAATCTTTATTCCAAATAACCCTATGAAGATTATGACTCCTTTTGACAAATATATTCTGGCTATCATTAGACGATTATATACAGTTACGTTTTGTTTATAATGAGTATATGTTTACACTTGGAGTTTCTTATGCATCGCTCTTAACCCTCTCCGTCACATATGACGCAATCGCGTCATATGGCGGTTTCGCCCAAAAGTATCATATGACGCGATCATGTCATATGAACTTAGTGAAATAGCTCAATAATAAGTTATAGGACGCATTTGCGTCATTTTGAGCTCAGAAAGTTAGGTATGCTAGCATGTTCGATCAAATGTCTGTCGGTTGCTGGCTAACCCCATAATTCCTCCCGACTTTCTACGGTACCTCCGTTGAGACAGACTGTTGTGGGGGAAATACCGGGTCCGCTCGGGGCAACCCCTAACTTGTAAGTTAAAATGATTGGGGGGGGGGGGGGGGAGGTAAATGGCACACACCTCTCTCCACACCCTATACAGTCCTTTTATTAGCCGGGGGTAGTTTATGGTGTGTGTAGAGAGTGGCGGGTGAGGGCAGCAAGGCGGGGAGAGCTACCTAAGAAAGATACATTGTGATAACTACGTTATGGTGGCCATAAATATATCTGGGGCGGTGCTGTTCGTGGTAGAGCTTTTGTTATTGTTGTTGTTGTGGTGGTGGTGGTGGTGGTGGTGGTGGTGGTAGTGGTGGTGTTTGGTGCATGTGGTGGTGAAGAAGTTTGCCGTTGTAGTATTGGTGGTGGAGTTTGTTGTAGTGGTGCAGGTGGTGGAGGAGATTGCTGTAATTTGTGTGATGATGCATAATTGTTTACTTTGTGTGATGATGCATAATTGTTTACTTTGTGTGATGATGTATAATTTTTGAGTCGAGTTTGTTGTGTTGGTGGAGGTGCTTGTGGCAGTGGAGGACCTACAGGAATCCAAGGGTCACGGGAGGTCATACGGGGGTTACGGTGTCATTCCCAGCACGGGCACAGCGCAGTCACAAGTTACACTTATTAGCAGTGACCCGACTGTAAGCTTATATCTCTCACTCAGGCCTGTACACATCAATCAAATCAGATGAACACTCTCTCTCACTCTCTCTCTATATATATACAATATATACAGTATATGCGAATTAACTCTCTTTGCATCTCAACCTGTCACAGAAATTTCCTTTGAGATCTGGTCCTCTCCCTCTTAACCTTGTCATTCCCACTATATATAATTTAGCAAACAAGATTTCCTCCACATCTTTTATCTCGTTTTCTCTTCCTTTAGGTATTTTTTATTTTCGGTATACATTCTTCCTTTATTTTAGTCCAACTTCGTTCTAGCACATCCCATCTTCTCTCCACCACACCCTATCTTCTCTTCTCCACATCCTATATCTCTTCCACATCTATCCTATTCTCTTCACAGTCTCCACCACATCCCACCTTCTCTCCAGCACATCCCATCTTCTCTCCACCACACCCTATCTTCTCTTCTCCACATCCTATCTTCTCTTCCCCACATCCCATCTTCTCTCCACCACATCCCCTCTTCTCTCCACCACATCCCACCTTCTCTCCAGCACATCCCATCTTCTCTCCACCATATCCCATATTCTCTCCACCACATCCCATCTTCTCTCCACCACATCCCATCTTCTCTCTCCACCACATCCCATCTTCTTTCCAATTACATTATTCCCATCACCTTTATTTGTTTACAAAAACATATTTACTTACTTCAGTATGATGGTACATTTCAAATTACAATCTAATTAGTTCGTTTCCTAAATAATATCGTCTAATAGAGCCAGAATACCATAGAGATACACCCAAGGCACTGAAGGGGTTAACACCACACCACATCTCCCCACCACCTCATCTGTTAGCTACAAAATATTTAACCACGAACGATGAAAGGCTATTTAATTCAGTTTTCGTGTGCTTGGCGTGAAGGTCGATTCCTATATAAATACACAAAAGGGGACTACTGGATTGCGGGCTTAGGGGGGAGTGAATAGGGGTACAAGTCAACCCTTGCACCTGGCCCTTCAGAGTCTCTCTCTCTCTCTCTCTCGCTCTCGCGCTCTCTCTCTCTCTCTCTCTCTCGCTCTCTCTCTCTCTCTCTCTCTCTCTCATGTTTAGTGCATTAATATACTGGTGTATTAATTTCGTCGATAATTTGCATTACCTTGACAATGGTACTACATTTCACCTTAAAGATGAGGTCATAGGGGGACCTTATATATTCAATACATTCAAATTAAACGGAGGCAAGTAATTATAAATTTGGTGGCTCTAATTTAACGAAACATATATTATCTGATAAACGTACACACTATATATTCTGCTAAATCACGATATACAATTAATTTTCTTCTACACATGACCCCACACGAAAAACTGCAAAAAATAATACCAAATTCATAATTAAAATATCGTGCCTCAATTTACCGAACAACGGGGTACTGAAATTAGTCTTCTATTTTTAGGCAGCAACTACACTCTAATTTAATTTATGCGTACAGTTAATTAGTAATCTAATTTAATAAGGCCGCCAACGTTGTGTGGAAACAAGATGATATAGACTAGACGAGAACAATTAGGAGCGTACCAGACTATGACCCATTCGTTTAGTATACTACAATATAGAGCTTTCATTATTACTTACATATAGGCTTTCATTAATTACTTACATATAGGCTTTCATTAATTACTTACATATAGGCTTTCATTAATTACTTACATATAGGCTTTCATTAATTACTTACATATAGGCTTTCATTAATTACTTACATATAGGCTTTCATTAATTTCATTGGAGGTGTTTGGTGGTGTGGTGAAATAAATAAAAAATAGATTACTGTAGATAGATAGATCGAAGTAACTAGCGCGATTAGATAGATAAATAGATATAAATTTATATATGATATTGTATAAATAGATAGATAACCGAAGCTATAGCATAATAAACATTAGGGAATAGGGGTAAGAATATTAATTCATTTGACACACGTACAATTCCTTTCACACAAGGACGCAAATAGTTCTAAAAAAAAAAAAACGAGCTAAATATAAACACTGAGAAAAAGTGACACCCGTGATCTAAATTAAGAAGAGGGCGGGGGGGGGGGGTGGGTGAGAGGGGAGGAGGGGGAGGAGAGAGAGAGAGAGAGAGAGGTTTCTTTTAGGGGAGGGTCATTTTTCTAGGCCACCTTCTTCCTCATATTTAGCCCCATTAGTTTCCAGATATTATGACGTTCGGCCTATTAGTTTGTCGACTTTTAGACCTTTCGCCTAATGTCTGTATAGATATAAAGACTGTTCGTGTCATTTAGGTGGTTTAAGGGAAGGTGGGTCGTTTTTCTGGCCCCTCTTCTCCTTCATGTTTAGCCCCAGTAGTTTTCAGATTTTAAGAAGTTCGACTCATTAGTTTGGCGATTTTAAGACCTTTCATTCCATTTCTATCACAATATTAGGAACTTTTGTGTCATTTAGGTGCCGATGTTATCCTGGCGAGCGATAGCGAGCCTGTAATTGCAGGAGGAATCGGCCTTCGGCCGGGACATTTTTCTACCGAAAAATGTAAAAGTGTATCTCGAAGGCCGAGGTCTCCCCTTAAAGATGAGGGAATGTTTTTGACCAGACAACCCTTGATGGAGGTCTGGGGAGGTACTAAAACAACCGACCCATCCCCCCTTAAGATTAGGGAATAGGGGACCAGACACCGACCCATCCCCATGAGGGAAATATTATAATATTGAAATGAGGGAATATAGTAGCACCTAAAAGACCCCCATATACCTACCTATTCGTAATGAATTCGTGAACTCATGACAGGGTCCGGCAATATTCACAACCTTGCAAAATATCAAGTAGTTTAAGATCCTGAAATCTATTGTGGGTATAAAATGCACACAATACTGTACATTAATTAATATAAATTTAGTTTTCTTTTGTTTTTATGAGCTAGCCAGACAATCTATACGCAAAGAGAAGTGCTTGTCTGTGCAATAATCCTATCCACAGACACACACCACACACACACACACACACACAACCAACCACACACCATCACACACAACACTACAC
>CM064552.1:3819343-3861843 GCA_032716605.1 Paralithodes platypus | reverse complement strand
CATCTATATCATCATAAATACATAATTTATGAGTTCCAATGTATATGAAATTTGCATGCTGAATATTGTCATTAAAATATACCATAATGTACACACACACACACAATCTCTCTCTTTCTCTCTCTATGACTTATCTGTCTACCTATCTGTTTATTCGTCTACCTACCGAACTATTCACGTATCTATATATCTACATATCTAACTAGGCTTTATATCTATCTATCTATTGCTCTTTGTATTTACCTCTATCCCTCACACATAAACTCCAACATCCTCATTGACCAGACACATACAAACACAATTCTCTTCCCAATGCCCTATTTCATATCATCCCTATTAATCTAACCCACGCAAACACAATTTCCCCTCTCAATGCTTAGTCAACATCCCCTTCCTTACTACACACACACACACACACACACACACACACACACACACACACAGTCCGTAGCCTAGTAGGTAGAGCTCTCGTCTCACACACGAGGGGTCGGGGGTTCAATCCCCGGCCGGGCGGAGACAAATTGGGCTTGTCTCCTTTCATGTGTTAGCCTCAGTTCACCTAGCTGTAAATAGGTACCTGGAATAAGTGGGCGACGTTGTGACGTCCCATCTGGGGTTGGCAAAAATGGTACAAGGCGAGATGGGTATCATATGGTTCACCTAAGCTGATGGCTACCTAAGCCTTCGGGCGAGACGGTACCGTCTATAGTGAGAATGGTACCATACAGATCCACCCTAAGCCTTCGTTTCCGATGTCGCCAATTGGCTAAAATACAGACCACACACACATCCACAGCCATTCCAACAGTACATAAAACACTTAACATGCATTTCACGCAATACATTCCCAGTTAAGGAGGCGCGATAATAATGAGCTTAGCTCGCATTGCGTGGATTCCCCTTGACGAACAAGTAACTGAGTACACACACACACACACACACACACACACACACACACACACACACACACACACACACACACACACACACACACACACACACACACACACACACACACACACACACACACACACAGCTCTTATACAACTTCATGCTTTGGACCTTATTATAAGATAATATAAGTTAGAGTTAAGCCACAAACTGTTCCTTTGTACATGTTCACCCTACGGCTGCAATCATCAATACACCGTGTATTATTATTATTATCATTATTATTTACACACACACACATACACTCTCCAATCGTCCCTTTACACAAAACCCACATAAGCACAATTTCCCCTCCCAATACATATCCGACCCCCACCCTCTCCACACACACACACACACACACACACACACACCACCCAAACAGGCAGACGCAGCCAACACAAACAACACTAATTAACGAGATATGTTTTATGCAACCACATTCGGCCCGTTTGTACACGTGATATCGTCCCTTCTCTTCTGTAGCTCCCTACAAACACACTATCATGATCCCGTGTTATTTGTGTTATAGTTAATAGATTTGCGGAACGTATCTAAAATGAAGGGGTTAGAGCACTTTACAATAGGTTAGGTTAGGGTATGATGATTAATATTGGTGATACTCTGTGTACAGTCAAAATCAAGAGTTCGACAAAAAACTTGATGATAATTAGTGTGAAATCCAGAGAGAGAGAGAGAGAGAGAGAGAGAGAGAGAGAGAGAGAGAGAGAGAGAGAGAGAGAGTATATTTATATTTTTTCCAAAGCACCAAGGATAACATGGAGCCTTTTTACCAGTGTTGTTTTTCACATAGTGTAAGCTCTTGTCCGAGAAGTCTTGATTTCAACAGTTACTGTAGGCTACGATATGCTTCATCCTGGTTGTATTAAATACCCCCGCCGTCTCTAACGAGTGTGGCCCATGACTCTGTTGCCATGAGGATACTCCTAGAGTATCAGGCGCTGTTTGGGTCGCGGGTTTCCAGTGTCTCTCTTCTTGGAATCAAACAATCTCTCTTTTTGTAACTACCTCCTTCAGCACCATGACACCTTTTGTAACTAACTCCTTCAGCACCATGACACCTTTTGTAACTACCTCCTTCAGCACCATGACACCTTTTGTAACTACCTCCTTCAGCACCATGACACCTTTTGTAACTAACTCCTTCAGCACCATGACACCTTTTGTAACTAACTCCTTCAGCACCATGACACCTTTTGTAACTAACTCCTTCAGCACCATGACACCTTTTGTAACTAACTCCTTCAGCACCATGACACCTTTTTTCCTAACTCCTTCAGCACCATGACACCTTTTTTCCTAACTCCTTCAGCACCATGACACCTTTTTTCCTAACTCCTTCAGCACCATGACACCTTTTGTAACTAACTCCTTCAGCACCATGACACCTTTTTTCCTAACTCCTTCAGCACCATGACACCTTTTTTCCTAACTCCTTCAGCACCATGACACCTTTTGTAACGAACTCCTTCAGCACCATGACACCTTTTGTAACTACCTCCTTCAGCGCCATGACACCTTTTGTAACTACCTCCTTCAGCACCATGACACCTTTTGTAACTACCTCCTTCAGCACCATGACACCTTTTGTAACTAACTCCTTCAGCACCATGACACCTTTTTACCTTTGATTCTGGCTAAATTTGGTAATTTTATTCAGTTTAAGAAGGAACTATGTTACTAAGAGGATTTATTGAGACCGTAATTACCCATTTGAGTCGTATATGTAGATTAAAAATAAAAGAAAGTGATCTAATGGTAACCAGAATATGATGAACATTATGTAATGGTGGTGAAGGGGTTAAGCAAACACGCAAGCATAACAAATAATACTTATTTACCAGCCCCTCCAAATCATTGGCTTCACCTCATATGAAGAGTGAGGAGGTTAACTTAATGTCTTCACTGCTTAAGTACCAAGAAGATTTTGTTAAGTTCAATCAACTTACTTGACAATTACATTATTAAAGAACATATATGGTCGTCTGATTAAAAGGGTTAAAAGAGCCATAAGACCGGGCAGCCCCACCACCTCTCCCCAAACCTTCCCCAGCTCGGCCTCCTCCCCCTTTAGTGGTTTAATTGGATCAGGAACTTAATTAAATGCGGGGATCTATGCCAAGCCGAGGGGTAAAAGAGGCGTGGAGGAGAGATCAGACCTTTCATTAAGATGATAATACTGATACTACTACTACTACTACTACAACAACAACTACTACTACTACTACGCCAAGCCAATGGGTAAAAGAGGCGAGGACAGTGAGAATTAAAAAAATTACCCCCTTCAGTAACATGATAATACTTATACCGACAATACTATCACATCTACGACTAGTATTACAATATATCCTATCTGGCCACCTAATTTCGTGAAAATCGATTCATAACTTTGTGAAACATCTTGTTTACAGAGACACATATTGACAAACAAACGGAGACGAAAACATAACCTTCGTCCAAATTCGCTAGCGGAGGTAATGATGCCAATAGGTTTAAGAAAAGTGTTAACCCATTCTGTACCGGTGCCGTCCATTCTGTACCGGTGCCGTCCATTTAACTTTGTTCTGGCTACTATCAGACGATATTTTCTAGCTTAAAAGGGGCTCCAGCAATTAAAAGACTTCGAACTATCTCACTTTTTAACTACCATAGATCCTTCCTAAACTGCACAAAAGCGGATAAATACAGCTAGAATGATACTGAAAAGACGTCGCAGGCACATAAAGGGTTAAGATAAGGAAATGGCAACCATATTGAGAGGATGGGCGTCTGTGCTAAATTATTATGACGAGGATAAAACTGTGGACAAAGAAAGGAATGTTAATGGGTGGAACTGTCACAAATATATAAGGAGAGGAAGTGAAGAAGGGCGAGGACATCATCAGTGCATACAACACACAAAGGTAAGATGTAAATATAGCAAGGGGGTGTCATAGAAGGAAGATAGATTTAAAGTATTATTTAGGAAGCACTTGTGGAAGAAGAATGAGGGTGTCAAACTGGAGCCATTTTGTTTGAAGATTTGAATGCATTATGAGAATGAATACAAGCAAATTAACATATAATAGCGTTGCACAGGCCATATTATTACTTCCAAAGACATGGTTTGAAAAATATACCACAATTATATGCTTCATGTACAATAATAAGGTCTAAAAAGAAAGTACTCTGCTTTCGTTGCACACCCTAAGAAGAATATAGAGTAGGAAGGTAATACAAACAGAAGAAAGTTACTAGAGAGAGAGAGAGAGAGAGAGAGAGAGAGAGAGAGAGAGAGAGAGAGAGAGAGAGAGAGAGAGAGAGAGAGAGAGAGAGAGAGAGAGAACAAAAATGAACAACACGAAACCTTTCCCTTCTCACAGCAACAAGAGTGACGCGGCAGGGCTTCAGAAACAATACGGGTGACACCATAAACATCTCCTTACTGTTATTGTGGCTTCCACCTTGGTAAACAATCAGAAATATAATAGGAGTAGGTGGAGGTAGTGGTGGGGAGGAAGAGAAAGAGGGCAAGAAGGAGGAGGAAGAGGATGAGGTGGAAGGAAGAGAAGAAGTGAGAAGAGGAGGATGAGGAAAAGGACGAGGAAGAAGAGGAGGAGGAAGGATGAGGAGGAGGAGATGGCGAGGAAACAAGGAGGAAGATGAGAAAATAAAGAAGATTATGATGATGAGGTAGGCAGAAGAAGAAATGCAAGATAAACACCAAGAAGAGTCAACAAAAGGATATTCATCAAGCAATCTTCCCCACCCTGTATAATGACGATAGCAAGGCACCAGACACAATACAAAAGACATAATAACTGACTCATTACTGATATCACGGAACTCACTTTGGCAAACAATCATATATATAATAAGAAAGGGAGGAGGACGAGCAGGAAGATGAAGAGGAGGAAGGGGGGTTGGGGGGAGAAGGAGGAAGTGTGGTGGCGGTTAAATATAAGGAGGAGGAGGACGAGGAGCAGGAGGAAGAGGCGCATTAATAGACACAGATGATGATGATGATGATGCAGGTAGTAGATGAATTGCAAGAGAAAAGGGGAACGAGACGTTAAACAAAGTAAACCAATTACAATAAACAAGTAGGCAAAGCAAAGCACCAGACACAATAACGGACTCCTTACTGTTATTACGGCCCTTACTTTAGTAAACAATCATACATAAAATAGGAGAAGACGGATGACGAGGAAGTGGTGGTGCTGGATAATAAGGAGGAGGAGGAGGTGGAACAAGATGAAGAGAAGTAAGAAACACAGACGACGATGGTGCAGGAAGATAAAGAAATGCAAGAGAAACACCAAGAAAAGTCAAGTAAAGAAGAATAGCCAGCAAGCAATCTTCCAAGCCATATATAGTGACGAAGCAAGGATCCAGACACAATAGCAGACTCATTACTGTTATCAAGGCCCTCACTTTGGTAAACAACAACACACATTGTGTCGGGAATTTTACTGGCAGTTAGTGGGGCTGGTTGAGAGAGAAGACTGTGATGCAACTGAGAGGACAACACGTAGAGGCGACAGAGGTCATACCCGAGGGTTTGTTGTTAATTTTGTTCCGTTTATTTATTTTTTATATTTTTTTTAAATAAAGGAGCTGCCTGCAACAAGTGACTCCCCCAAATTGAGTGATGTCACAATTTTAAAAGTGTTTTTATTTCTACACTAACATCTTTAAAAACGCAACACACACGATTTCATTCTTCATCTACGATAAAGGCACTTGTAATCGGGAACTTATCCTATATGGAAGTAAATGTGTATATTTTTGCAAGTTCTTTACTTGTAAATATCCCAGTGGAAAAAAAACATGAATAAATTAGGTCAAACAATAGTTAGTGCTTTAATGATGCTTCCCTGATTGATACCATAAACGTGATATAGATATATGAATGAATAGCTGGGGGTGGCTGACTCGAGACAGCTCGATCAGGGAAAAAAAAATCACATATGTAGATAGATAAAATATATGGATGGATAGAGAGGGGGGGGGGGGGGGGGGGGGGGGGGGGGGGGGGGGGGGGGGGGGGGGGGGGGGGGGGGGGGGGGGGGGGGGGGTGGGGGGGGGGGGGGGGGGGGGGGGGGGGGGGGGGGGGGGGGGGGGGGGGGGGGGGGGGGGGGGAGGGGGGGGGGGGGGGGGGGGGGGGGGGGGGGGGGGGGGGGGGGGGGGGGGGGGGGGGGGGGGGGGGGGGGGGGGGGGGGGGGGGGGGGGGGGGGGGGGGGGGGGGGGGGGGTGGGGGGGGGGGGGTGGGTGGGGGGGGGGGGGGGGGGGGGGGTGGGGGGGGGGGGGGGGGTGGGGGGGGGGGGCGGGGGGGGGAGGGGGGGGGGGGGGGGTGGGGGGGGGGGGTGGGGAGACCCGCCAACCACACAGGGGGGGGTGGGGGGGGGGGAGGGTGGGGGGGGGGGGGGGGGGTGGGGGGGGGGGGGGGGTGGGGGGGGGTTTGGGGGGTGGGGGGGGGGGGGGGGGGTGGGGGGGGGGGTGGGGGGGGAGGGGGGGGGGGGGTGGGGGGGGAGGGGGGGGGGGGGGGGGGGAGTTAATGGGAGCGTTATGGTTCTGCTGACGTAATACGGAGGATGTTGTAATATCTCTCCTGCAGCCAAGGTCTCAGGCTGAATCCGTGCATTACTGAGTCTCAGGCTGAATCCGTGCATTACTGAGAGAGAGAGAGAGAGAGAGAGAGAGAGAGAGAGAGAGAGAGAGAGAGAGAGAGAGAGCCGCTCAGAGAGAGAGAGAGAAGAGAGAGGAGAGAGAGAGAGAGAGACAAGATAGAGAGAGAGACGAGGGGGGGGGTGGGGGGGGGGGGGGGGGGGTGGGGGGGGGTGGGGGGGGGGGGGGGGGGGGGGGGGGGGTGGGGGGGGGGGGGGGGGGGGGTGGGGGGGGGGGGGGGGGGGGGGGGGGATGGGGGGGGGGGGTGGGGGGGGGGGGGGGGGGGGGGGGGGGGGGGGTGGGGGGGGGGGGGTAAGACTCTCCTGCACCAAGGGGGGGGGGGGGGGGGGGGGTGTGGGGAGGGGAGGGGGGGGGTGGGGGGAGTGGAGTTGGGGGGGGGGGGGGGAGGGAATGACGTAAGGGATGCGCCTGCCATGCACTCAAGGCCTCTCCCGCTTAAGTCATGCACTAATATGAACACCACCCAGACCTTGGAAGATACATGGCCGAGGAACCAGTAAGCAACCACATTAACCCTCTCAATATTAGGCTATCATTTGACGATTTTATAAAGCTTAAGAAGGACCTAATGTAATAACAGTTGTATATATTATATTAGCATACGAGATGTAGTGACTATTAACCCAATATGTACCGGTGCCAATCTCTTTGTTATATCCTGGCAACTTTTAAACGATTTTATTAAGCTTAGGAAGGCCATTTACCAAATAAAACGCCACATGCTATCTCAATTAATCCTTCTTGCTACCATGTATCCTTCCTAAGCTTCAGAAAATCATCTAGATGTAGCTGAAATCATATACAAAAGACGCCACCGGTAGTGAAAGGGTTAAAATTGTGAAGTAAGTAATCAGTTGTCAACAGCTGACAGAATATGTTTCCTCTGACACGTGACAGCAGAAAAAACACATGCCCATCACTCTCAACAACACATGCCCATCACTCTCAACAACACATGCCCATCACTCTCAACAACACATGCCCATCACTCTCAACAACACATGCCCATCACTCTCAACAACACATGCCCATCACTCTCAACAACACATGCCATCACTCTCAACAACACATGCCCATCACTCTCAACAACACATGCCCATCACTCTCAACAACACATGCCCATCACTCTCAACAACACATGCCCATCACTCTCAACAACACATGCCCATCACTCTCAACAACTTGCAGCTTCTATTTTAGTGCAGGGAAGGCCATAAACATGTAATACAAATAGTATTAAATTCAAGTTATGTAAAATAAAATCTCATTTCAGAGGCGATGCAAGAACTCTGCTCATTGTTTACTAACAGACTTGTTTTGATCCAACATAAATAATGAAGTCTGATTAAGCGAAATAATTTTACTTCTCTCACATATGGAGGCACTGGACCCTTTAAATTTTCCGGTCTGAAATACAAATCCTACATTTAAATATAGTTTTATTAATTTAGACAACATATTTAATTGGTTGTTTTAAGAATTACAGTTTCTAGCGTATTAGGTTAAGTTAGGCTAAGCAATATTGCAGTTTCCTAGCTTAGGTTAAATTGAGATAAATTCGAATAGGATAGGATAGAGGATTTTAAACTAGGCTAATTTAGATTAGGTTAGTCAAGGTTTGATTATGATAAATTAGGCTAAAACTGTTTGCTGAAGAAAAGCTACATTAAACTGAAGTTACACTAGATTACAATAGGCTGGGTAGTGTAGAACAGACTAGGTTAAAGTAGGTTAAACTAGTAAAATTAGAGCAGGGAAGAAGGGGCTTGTCATTACAGGGAACCATGATGGCCCTCCGCATAAATAAACTGTACACACACAAACCAGACACACACACATACACAAACCAGACACAGGGATGACGTCAAGAACTAGTGTAGACGTAAACAAGGACCACAATGGAAAATAAGCTGCTCCTAATTTTCTTAGAACAGTCTAGTTTAAAAGTCTCGATAGAACATAAACAAAAAAGGAAAATGGGAGTCTGCTGAACACCGATTGGCCCACACAAGACAGAGCCCTTCACACCCAACCCATCTCGTCAACAACACAAGAGACTCAAAGATACAACGCACGCATGTCAAGCATCAACATATTTAATAAGGGTTCGGGTCTAATACTGTAAATTTTACATATATATTTACAAACAGTGTAGCTTTAAACTGAAGGTACTTTTATATTCAGGTTTTATTAACTTTATTAAAGGGCTTAAGACAACATATCACATACATAATATAGCATAGATACGCTAAATTACCTCATTAACAAGTTAGAGCTAAATTAACAGTCATCATTGTTTTACTACAGTTTGATAACTATGTGAAACTAGCCAGCCAAAACAGGGACCGTGCAGAGAAAGGGCTTCGAAGAAACTTCAAAATATAGGATGAGCATGATGTCATGGGAGCTACTTTTTTATACAGCGGAGGTCTGACAATTCGTATAGTCGAAATTAAAAGCTATTTTCAAGTTACTATCAATATCTGAAGGTTGCAAAATATTACACTAGCGAACTATTTTGAAAAGTGCTTGATACAAAAGTTATTATTTACTATAATCTAATCTGTTATTTGTTTCCAGCTGACGGTAAATTGCCATATCTTTATCTTAATTACGCAGCTATTAGAAAGATTTTGCAGCGAAGTATGTTGTCAATTGTGAGAACTTGGAATCTGTATATGTGAATAGCGGTTTCATATTCTTCCATGAAGTATCGAAACATCAGCTGCTAAGAGATTCAATTAACCCCCTGCTGGATTTTTTTTTTTTTAGGATACGCTAGTTTTATGTTCATCCTTAATGTCTTAACATGAAGGAGATGTTAAGTATTAATAGCCAAGACTGTACACACAAGCAATCCAAAGTTCTCAATATTCCCTGGCTAAAATGATTAACTGAGTTAGTCTGTAGTCTGCTATTGGCATTGGTCCTTCCTAAGCTGACAAAATTCGTATAATAGTTACCAAAATTTAATGAAAAGGACATCACTGGTACTGAATAGGTTAAAACATAATACCAATCCAATTTTCTCTACGTTCCCTGATAACAGAATATGACCTCACTGTATATAAGAGGTTTACAAAAATGCTAGCAGGGAGGTTATGGTGGTTTACGGTGGCCGAGAACGAGACCCAAACAAACCTGAGGCACTCTACCAATATTGGAAGAGATGATGTCACGCGCAGGTGCTTGACAATCAGCTCTCTCTCTCGCTCTCTCTCTCTGACACACATCCCACAAACAAACGGTATTCTACTACTCATAAATCGAATAGACTGTCTTGATGGTGTAATGGTTAGAGTGTTTAAGATCTGTATGTGGTAAAATTAATTTCATTGGGAGGTGTTTGGTGTTGGGAGTGAAATAAATAAATTAGATACTACTACTACTACTACTACTACTACTACTACTACTACTACTACTACTTTAAACAGTGATGATAATAACATTATATAAATAACAATGATAACAATAACAATAATTAAAATAAAATAACAAGGTAAATATAACAACTAAGTTAAGTGATAAATAAACTAGATAATTGGATATCAGGAGCTTACAGTTTTTCGACAAGTCGCTCATCAACACGAAGAAGCTAATTTTGGTATATTGGGGGCCAGACCATAATTAAGCATAATTATCTTGTGTTAGCCTTTGAAGAGAAAATGTGACTTGTTCGTGAGCTAACAGTTTATTTTGCTCAACTATCGATAAACTATACAATTATTTTTCGAGAGAACTAGATTGTAATGTAAATCTCATATCAATAATAATATCCTAATCGAATTTACTTATTTCATAATTTTTGGAAGACTTTAAAATTTTGCATTACAATATACTTTTCGTGTTTAACTTTAGTCAATAACACACACACACAGACACACACACACACACACAACAGTAACACATACAATATTACACAGCACATGATTATATAAAAAGATCAATAACTATTGCCACACACACACCCACACCTCGGCCACTGATAGGTATGTTAAATAGAGCACCCAATTCCTATCTTAAGCACAGATAAACGGACCCAAGAAGCCAACCCAATAACCCTGATTGTCTTGTGTGACCTGTCCACTAACTTGGGATCAGGGGAAGGCTAGTATTAATCACAGGTAAGCTGGTAATTCTCCCTACCAATAAATGCCTACAGTGGCCGATAGAGGCGCTGAACGCAAGGTTTACCGCGGTGCATTGTGGGAAATGGGCGACATCGCGGAGCTATCTACCCTCCCTCTCCTACAATTCTATAATATATGCAGTTAGTCGAAATTTCTATAGCTGACTCATACTTTGGTCTATGGATACTTGTTTTATATATTTTAAAATCACCCATTTTCATAAATAACGTATAATTACAATAAAAAGTCAGCAGGTATTTTCGTGCCAATTTTGTTATGATAATTAATCAGCTTATAATTATGTTTGTAGTCATAATCAGCTGCATATGGACCTTCCCTTTATTACTATAATATATAAGCACTTAGTGTAGTCGTATACTGTATAATAAAAACGTGTAGAGAGAGAGAGAGAGAGAGAGAGAGAGAGAGAGAGAGAGAGAGAGAGAGAGAGAGAGAGAATATCCATTGTGTATGTTGTGATGCCACAAGCTGTGTTATGTCTGTCTTATGTAAAGTATGTATGTATGTCAGGAGAGGGTGCCATATGTACAGTCACGTTGAATAATCCAGTCCTATTTCCATATCTCAAACTGCTTAATGATAGCCAAAACAAGTAAATGAGCCTTCATCGTATTTAACCGATAAAGGTGAAATTTATCGCTCGAGTAACTAGGCCCCTGTTTATCGCTCGAGTAACTAGGCCCCTGTTTATCGCTCGAGTAACTAGGCCCCTGTTTATCGCTCGAGTAACTAGGCCCCTGTTTATCGATATATTACAGTATGTTTATCATTACACGATTTTAAGCAGTTTAGGGAGAATCTGGAAGTATCAAAGAAGTAAACCCTATCTCAATTACACCTCAGACATCCATACTTTCTTCCACAATCATCTAATGTTATCCAGGAAAAAAATAGGTACGTCACAAAATACTGAGAGTTACGACGGTGGGACATGACTTTTTGATCCCAACTGTACCGTCCTGTACTTTACGGACCTAATGTCGTTGTTAAGTACCCTAAAGTACGGTACGATTATATTAAGAGCGGCAGGAGACGCGACGGTGCTGATGATAATATATGCAAAGTAGAGAGGCTTGACTTTATATTATAACCTTAATATACCGCTCCGCATTTTGGACGCGGGCAAACAATACTTTATGACAGTGCCAATTTATTAAACCATGGTAAGAGCTTTCCCTACGACCTTTCCCGACCCAGATTGACCCTTATCGCTTATCTGTATAAGGGTCAATCTGGCTCGGGAAAGGTCGTAGGGAAAGCTCTTACCATGGTTTAATAAAATAACCCTGATGTTTCAGTGATACGAGACGGTATAATTACTATGCGATGGTGTTGAGAGATAGCCTTAAGTAGCGGCCCCTTGTTGGACTTCTTTCACGTTTCTTCACTATTCTTTCACTTCTTTAATCCGTTCAGTACCGGTGATGTCCTTCTCACTACATTCTGGTTGCTATTAGACGATTTTATTCAGATAAAAAAGGGCCTCCAGCAATTAACAGGCTTCGAATTATCTGACTAAACCCCTTTTACCACCACATATCCTCCTTAAACTACACATAATCCTCTAAATATAACTAGAATAAAATGAAAAATACGTCGTCAGTATAGAAGGGGGTAATTAGTACAATTAGTCCCAGTGTATCAGGTGCATGACCATGTGGAACGTGGGTCTATTAATTTAGTACCCATGCAAAGACAATATAAACAATATAGTGTTCTGTAAACTATAGGATAGCATGAGAGAGAGAGAGAGAGAGAGAGAGAGAGAGAGAGAGAGAGAGAGAGAGAGAGAGAGAGAGAGAGAGAGAGAGAGAGAGAGAGAGAGAGAGAGAGAGAGAGAGAGAGAGAGAGAGAGAGAGAGAGAGATTACATAAACATACATTACGTGTTAATGATATAGATCCGTTTTGGCCTGTTGCCATATTTACAACGTTACATTTTATAATTCCTACTAGATACATATTATATTCTCTAGTACAAATTACTATAACCCAAGTGATGGTTAAGTACTCGAACCCTCTTCGTACTTTAGCCCCGCCCATCAGTCAAGCCAATGTACACGCCGCTCTACCAACTACACCGCCAGGACGCCCCCTCATGTCTTCACTACACCAAGATATAGGCTACATTTCATATATATCTTGCACTACACAGTACACACCTCACTCCCCCCTCCACATCCCCTACCGTCTTTTTATTTTCAGCCAAACATATGTACAGGGCGCTCTACCAACCACACCACACCCCACATTCCTTCCCTACACACCTCTCCCCTCTCTCCACGCCCTATACCGTCTTTTTAATCTCAGCCAAGCATATGTACAGGGCGCTCTACCAAACACACCACCCCCACATTCCTTCACTACACACCTCTCCCCTCTCCACATCCCCTACCGTCGTTTAAGGGGGCCCACCTTCTCTCTCTCTCTCTCTCTCTCTCTCTCTCTGGGTTGTATCCATTAGGCCCCATTCAGCCTAATGTTTTAAGATGTTTATCGCCATCCAGGTGTCGATTTTTTCCTGGCGAGCGAAAGCGAGCCAGCATATTTTTTAAAATGTTTTAGACAGCAGGCTAAATTTGTAGATTTTCGACAGAAAAATGTCTCCGGCGAAGCCAGATTTCTCCATACAATGCTAGCTCGCTATCGCTCGCCAGGAATAAATAGACACCTGGATGGGGTTAACGTCTTAAAACAGTAGGCTGAAAATGGGGCCGAATGGATACAAGCCAGAGAATGAGTAAATTGAAAAAAAAGCAGGTCACCCCCTTTAGTACTCAGCCAAGCATATGTACAGGGCGCTCTACAAACCACACCACCCCCACATTCCTTCACTACACATCTCTTTCCACTACACACCTCACTCCCCTCCACACCCTTTACCGTCTTTTAATATTCAGCCAAACATGTTCAGTCGGACTAATAAGTGAAGTCTCGGCACAAAGTATCATTCGCTCAATAATTGGTATCAGCAATGTCTAAAACTTGATTTATTCGTTTCGAGTGAGATATAAAAGCATGTTCCTACACTTGCCCACCCTATTCAACATTGGACAAACATTAATACAGCACAGAGAGAGCCAAACGTAAAGACAGCTGAGACATGACTTCTTTGCGCCACTGTACAGGGCGCTCTACCACACACCTTCCCTACACACCTTATACCGTCTACCACACACCTTCCCTACACACCTCTCTCCACACCCTATACCGTCTACCACACACCTTCCCTACACACCTCTCTCCACACCCTATACCGTCTACCACACACCTCTCTCCACACCCTATACAGTCTTTTTATTCTCACTTTCCATTTTTATTTCACCATAGCCCCTCAATTCACCTCGCTGCTAAATCCTCTTAAGCCCCCCCCCCCTCTCTCTCTCTCTCTCCTCATCGTCGCTCCTCCTCTCTCTCTCTCTCCGCTCTCTCTCCTCCGGCCGCTCCTTCTCTCTCTCGTCTCCCCTCTCTCTCTCTCAGGTGTAAACACAACACATGCTCTCTCTCTCTCTCTCTCTCTCAGGTGTAAACACAACACATGCTCTCTCTCTCTCTCTCTCTCTCAGGTGTAAACACAACACATGCTCTATCAAGATCTTGGCCAGCCATTATTTACTTTTTGTTCATATTTTTAGTTTTCCCTATCTATCATTTTTTTGTCGGTTAGGTCACATGAAAATTAAGTTAGTTACCACATAATTATACTGAAGGTAGACTAACCAATTTGTACCCTTGTGGTCCAAATAATGCGCTAAATTAATACGGATACTACCAATAAACACACAATTAGTAGTTAGATTAATTATTAGCTAGATACAATGGAAATAGTATTACATTAATAAAATATCCGATTATTATAAATATTAAAAAAAAAAAAAAAAAAAAATAAACTTGAAAACATGACAATTATTCCGAATCTATAACACTGTAAAATTAGACAAATAAGCTTGCTAACCAGAACTGAAACATAGACAGTAATATCCCCTTAACCCGTTCAGTACCAGGGACGTCCTTTTCATCATATTCTGGCAACGATTAGACGATTTTATTCAGCTTAGGAAGTACCTCTACCAATAATAAGGCTTCAAACTATCTCAACCAACCCTTTTAACTAGCACAGATCCTCCCTAAGCTGCATAATATCGTCTAATCACAGCTAGAATAAAATATATCACACGTCGCTGGTACTCAACGGGTTAATTCCAATGTTCATAGATCGAGTCCTAACATTCTTGAACACCGTGAAAAATAGTTAGATAAGAAATTTCACCATTGGCTTTCAAGAGAACTGGACCTTTTTTGATGGTTCAGTTTTTGGTCGATTTTCCCATTTATTTATTATTTTTCTAGTTTCCTGACTAGATCTCCATCAAACTTAAAAAAAAACGCCCCCTAGACCCCCTTTCAAAATATATTTGTAATTTTTTCGGTAGGAAACTACCTACCTAAAACTACAGGCTCGCTATCACTCGCCAGGGAATAATCGACACCTAAATGGCACGAAAGGTCTTAATAATATTGACTAAAAATGGGGGAAAGGTCTGAAAATCGGCAAACTAATGCTACGAACGTCTTAAAATCTGAAAACTAATGGGGCTAAAGATGAGGGAATAGGGGTACCAGACAACCGACCCATCCCCCCTTAAAGATGAGGGAATAGGGGTACCAGACAACCGACCCATCCCCCCTTAAAGATGAGGGAATAGTGGGTAACCAGACCCCTTAAAGATGAGGGAATAGGGGTACCAGACAACCGACCCATCCCCCCTTAAAGATGAGGGAATAGGGGTACCAGACAACCGACCCATCCCCCCTTAAAGATGAGGGAATAGGGGTACCAGACAACCGACCCATCCCCCCTTAAAGATGAGGGAATAGGGGGACCAGACAACCGACCCATCACCCCTTAAAGATGAGGGAATAGGGGGACCAGACAACCGACCCATCCCCCCTTAAAGATGAGGGAATAGGGGTACCAGACAACCGACCCATCCCCCCTTAAAGATGAGGGAATAGGGGTACCAGACAACCGACCCATCCCCCCTTAAAGATGAGGGAATAGGGGGACCAGACAACCGACCCATCCCCCCTTAAAGATGAGGGAATAGGGGGACCAGACAACCGACCCATCACCCCTTAAAGATGAGGGAATAGGGGGACCAGACAACCGACCCATCCCCCCTTAAAGATGAGGGAATAGGGGTACCAGACAACCGACCCATCCCCCCTTAAAGATGAGGGAATAGGGGTACCAGACAACCGACCCATCCCCCCTTAAAGATGAGGGAATAGGGGGACCAGACAACCGACCCATCACCCCTTAAAGATGAGGGAATAGGGGTACCAGACAACCGACCCATCCCCCCTTAAAGATGAGGGAATAGGGGGACCAGACAACCGACCCATCACCCCTTAAAGATGAGGGAATAGGGGGACCAGACAACCGACCCATCCCCCCTTAAAGATGAGGGAATAGGGGGACCAGACAACCGACCCATCCCCCCTTAAAGATGAGGGAATAGGGGTACCAGACAACCGACCCATCCCCCCTTAAAGATGAGGGAATAGGGGTACCAGACAACCGACCCATCCCCCCTTAAAGATGAGGGAATAGGGGTACCAGACAACCGACTCATCCCCCCTTAAAGATGAGGGATAGGGGACCAGACAACCGACCCATCCCCCCTTAAAGATGAGGGAATAGGGGTACCAGACAACCGACCCATCCCCCCTTAAAGATGAGGGAATAGGGGTACCAGACAACCGACCCATCCCCCCTTAAAGATGAGGGAATAGGGGTACCAGACAACCGACCCATCCCCCCTTAAAGATGAGGGAATAGGGGTACCAGACAACCGACCCATCCCCCCTTAAAGATGAGGGAATAGGGTACCAGACAACCGACCCATCCCCCCTTAAAGATGAGGGAATAGGGGGACCCAGACACCGACCCATCCCCCCTTAAAGATGAGGGAATAGGGGGACCAGACAACCGACCCATCCCCCCTTAAAGATGAGGGAATAGGGGGACCAGACAACCGACCCATCCCCCCTTAAAGATGAGGGAATAGGGGGACCATACAACCGACCCATCCCCCTTAAAGATGAGGGAATAGGGGGACCAGACAACCGACCCATCACCCCTTAAAGATGAGGGAATAGGTGGACCAGACAACCGACCCATCCCCCCTTAAAGATGAGGGAATAGGGGGACCAGACAACCGACCCATCCCCCCTTAAAGATGAGGGAATAGGGGGACCAGACAACCGACCCATCCCCCCTTAAAGATGAGGGAATAGGGGTACCAGACAACCGACCCATCCCCCCTTAAAGATGAGGGAATAGGGGGACCAGACAACCGACCCATCACCCCTTAAAGATGAGGGAATAGGGGTACCAGACAACCGACCCATCCCCCCTTAAAGATGAGGGAATAGGGGGACCAGACAACCGACCCATCACCCCTTAAAGATGAGGGAATAGGGGGACCAGACAACCGACCCATCCCCCCTTAAAGATGAGGGAATAGGGGGACCAGACAACCGACCCATCCCCCCTTAAAGATGAGGGAATAGGGGGACCAGACAACCGACCCATCCCCCCTTAAAGATGAGGGAATAGGGGGACCAGACAACCGACCCATCCCCCCTTAAAGATGAGGGAATAGGGGGACCAGACACCGGCCCAATCCCCCCTTAAAGATGAGGAATAGGGGGACCAGACACCGACCCATCCCCCCTTAAAGATGAGGGAATAGGGGACCAGACAACCGACCCATCCCCCCTTAAAGATGAGGGAATAGGGGGACCAGACAACCGACCCATCCCCCCTTAAAGATGAGGGAATAGGGGGACCAGACAACCGACCCATCCCCCCTTAAAGATGAGGGAATAGGGGGACCAGACAACCGACCCATCCCCCCTTAAACACACATTTCATTTAAGTCATAATATTGCCGAGTAGTAAACCAAGCATATAACCTACCTATTTTCAATGGCTATGTCTTTTTCATTATTTACAAAATATCAAGTAGTTTAAGAGCCTGAATCTATAACAAATGGTGAAATGCACACTATACTGTACATTAATTAATATAAATTTAGTTTTCTTTTGTTTTTATGAGCTAGCCACACAAAATATCCGAAAACAAAAATGTTGAGTCCAATAATCCTATCCAGAAATACCATTCAACACTAAATATAAGTATACACATGGCAACAATAACACAGCCAGTTTTATTTATATAATGATCTATTTATATTTAACTTATACTGTACATTATTTATATAATGATCTACTTATATTTAACTTATACTGTACATTATTTATATAATGATCTACTTATATTTAACTTATACTGTACATTATTTCGAGGTCCGAGTTTCTGTAATTATATGTATCCAAGTCGTAATATATTTTTTGTCTTGTATATATTATCTATCTATTTATGTATTTGTAATATATAGTAGACTTAAATGTACATTATTACCTTTTTATATAATCATTCGATGTGTATATAGGACCTCTAAGTGTTTTTGTCTTGTATTAATTTATCTAGTTATATATACAGGTATACTGTGTATATATATATATATATATATATATATATATATATATATATATATATATATATATATATATATATATATATATATATATATATATACCGGTATATATTATATATAGAACCCCTAGATGTGTTTTATTTTGTATTCATTCAACTAGTTATATATACTGTATATATATATATAATCTATAAAGATCTATACCCAAGAGAAGTGTGACCGCGCTAGTGTAGTGACTAGCGTCTCGCACTTCCACCCAGAAGACCCGGGATCGCGCCCACGCTCGGTACATTAAAGATTTTTCACAAGCACTGAGTCGTTACCATCCCTCATGAGCAAGGGGATGGGATAGTAGTACAGGACCCCAATGAAAATACGCCTAATCGGCCTTATTGGGCTATCCTTAGCTGGCAGAGCATGAGCTAGCTTTAAGAACTTATTATTATTATTATTATTATTATTATTATTATTATTATTATTAATTGATATACAGATTCCTATGGTTAACCTAGAGTAAACAATGAAATAAAATAAGCGAGGATACTGCGTCACTGGATTCTGAGATAATATTATCCTGGCAGAGGCCCAAATGGCTTCGCGGCATCCTGAATAGTTGGAATGACAGCAAGAAAACACAACCTGTGTTATATTTATATATTGATTTACTTATATTTAACTTGTACATGATTTCGAGGTCTGAGTTTCTGTAATAATATATATATATCCAAGTCGTAATAAATTGTTGTCTTGTATGTATATATACTGTGTATATATATATATATATATATACTGTATATACTGTATATATATATATATATATATATATATATATATATATATATATATATATCTTATAACCTTATAACTCCCATATATATTTACTAAGCTGTATAAATCGTCTAATAATAACCAAAATAAACTGGTAAAACGGTGCATAATACTTAAGGGGTTAAATTGCATCTTCTAAGGTGAGAGCTGAGAAATTTGATCTGTTTTTCTCAAGACTTTGTGACGTTCGATTCCATATTATGATAACCAAAAATGCTCATCGAGATAATATAGGCTATGTTTAAAAATAACATAAATGAGGGAATCTATATGTCTGAAAAATGGCAGCAAGTTAGAAAACCACCACAATGAGATACCTAGATAAAGATGGATGGATGGATGGATAGATAGATAGATAAATAGATGGATAGATAGATGGATAGATAGATAGATAGATAGATAGATAGATAGATAGATAGATAGATAGATAGATAGATAGATAGATAGATAGATAGATAGATAGATAGATAGATATAGATAGATAGATAGATAGATAGATAGATAGATAGATATACTAGATAGATAGATAGATAGATAGATAGATAGATAGATAGATAGATAGATAGATAGAGAGTGAGAGAACACGTCAGCTCCAAACACGTGGCACCACCTGGCTTGCTTGCTCTCTCTCTCTCTCGACCCGCGGGTATAGGAGTGCCACACCCTCCCTACAAAAAAAAAAAAAAAAAAAAAACACACACACACATTGCCACGTACACAAATACACTCATATTTAAGGGGAGGTTATTTTTCTGGACCCACTTCTCATCCTCATGTTTAGTCCCATTAATGTTTAGTTTTTTAGACGTTCGCCCCATTAGTTTAGCGATTATAAGACCTATCGCCCCATTTCTCTGTCCATTTCAAGACCATTCGTGCCATTTAGGTGTCGATTTTTTTCTTGGCCATCGACAGCTACCCTGAAATATTGGAGGAATCGGCCTGTGTGTGTGTGTGTGTGTGTGTGTGTGTGTGTGTGTGTGTGTGTGTGTGTGTGTGTGTGTGTGTGTGTGTGTTTGTGTGTGTGTGTGTGTGTGTTTTAACCTTGACGGAGGTATACGGACCAAATTATTAAAACTAATATTTATGCCTCGAAGCTACAGAGCACTAGTTTAGTTATGTTGTGGCAACTCTGATGGGCTGTACAAAACGTAGGCCTATTCACATTCCACAAGACGGAGAGGTTGAGGAACAGCAGAGGGTAGGCCTACGTGGACAAAAGGTGTATAAATGGTAGAAAAGGTTTTACATTACAAAAACAGGTTCACTCACCCCTTCACCAGGAGGAACCAGGTTTCACTATATTCTGCCTTTTATCTTAATTTATTATATTATATATTTATTTTTGAGTAAATGCTTAAGATTGATATCCAGTATTCGATGTATGTACTGTATATAAAATCGTAGTCATGTGCCGGTACATAAACTTTAAATGCCTTAATGGTGTAATGCTTAGTGTGTTTAAGATCTGTATGTGGTAACCCAGGTTCAAATCCCGGGAAGATCACATGCTTTCATTAAGTTAACTGCAAGGTGTTTGGTGTTGGGAGTAAACTTCATAAATTAGATTATTCGACGGGTTTCTTCATATTCGTGAACCAGGTGGTGGAATGGATGAGACAGAAAGGAACATTTTAGAAAGTAAGAGTAAAACATATTACATAGTTAATAAGAGTTACATAGATACACAGACCTCACAAACCTCGCGGTCCTCACTAGACAGTCTAACTTGAAATATATACATTAAATAGTTGTATTTATCAAATATATATGATTTGATATATTATAGATTTACTCGTATTATATTAGAAGATTTGTATTGAGATTAGATAGATGTAGATAGATAGATAGATAGATAGATAGAAGAGAGGTAGGAGAGGGAGGGGGGCTTCAGCTTGGGGGTCGGAGGGAGGGATGATGAATAGTGCGTGCCAAAAGCCCCCCCCCCCCCCCCCCCCCCAGCCCGGTTCACGTCACCCCCCGCAGCTATAAGGCACACATACCTGCAGCCCCCACCTCTCTCTCTCTCTCTCTCTCTCTCTCTCTCTCTCTCTCTCTCTCTCTCTCTCATTTTGATTTCACTGTAGCCTTTCTATTCACCACACGTCTAAATCCCTCTAGGCTCGCTCTCGCTGTCTCTCTCATTTTTTGTTGCATCTCTCCTTACTGTCTGCCAGTTATTCTCTCTTTGAATAACTTTATTTTATCCCCCCCTCAGTTACTAACCCATCTGTCCCCTACTAACTTCCTAATCCTGCCACGGACATTAGTTCTAGGGCAGTAGTTCCCTTTCCAATGTTCCCTTACCCACTCTAAACCACTGTTTGGACACTTGATCCTCAGTGTTTTGGAGGACAAGCAGCCTAGAAGGGTCACTAGATCTGTTGTTGCTTGATTTCCTTTGTACTCCTTTATATAGCATTGCTGTATTTGTTTGTGTATATTCAACACACTGTTATTGAACATAATAATTATACTGCACACAAATCTCAGGAGGATTATGTACTTTTCAACGTAAATTCATAAATAAACATGCGAAATGAACACACAACAATTTTCCCCTTCACAACACACACACCATCACACACACACACAGGCACACATCCGCCTAAATAGTTGGCCACACATTAACATTCCTCCCCTCATTCACCCATTATGCAAATATCCTCCATTCACCCCAAGGCCACATTCCACCCAATTGACACCGAACATACTGTACGGTAGCCATTACATGTATCAACTCTACGCTCATGAACTCCCCATTTCAAACCATATCTCACATCGACAGAATGAACACCCATCGAACATCTTCCTATCCACAACTCTACGCATATCAACTCCCTATCTCAAACCATACCAGACAATGCCATAATAAAACACCACAAACACTTTCGTAAACATAATTCTAACACACATGCACTCCCCATCTCAAACCATACCTCACATCCATACAATAAACACCCATTGAACATCTTCCCATCCACAACTCTACGCATATCCACTCCCCATTTCAAACTATGCCCACACCGACATAATAAACCCCCACCTAACCCTTCTTAGCCACAACCCCACACATATAATCACCAAACTTGCACACAACACACTTTAAGTTCCTTGTCCTATACAGTGTATACATCTAAACCCCACCAAAAACCTTCCTTAGCAAATAAAAAACCCTACAATCATCAAACACATTCAAGACGCACTACAATCCCTTCCTCTCTCTACAAATATATCTCAAACTACAACAAATTGCCTTACTGCATACCCACATCTACAACCATCAAATAACATGCGACAATTGCTTTCTCTCCTGATAACTTTCATCTTAACTCCCACAAAACCCATCCCAACCACATTCCCACACGTGAAATAACCAAACTCCACATCTTCATGCACACCCACAAATCAACCTCACTCACCCCTCCCACCCACAAAAAAAAAAAACACGTCACACATCAAACCCCACATCCACAAACAAACAAACGTCACACATCAAACCCAACAACTAAAACCATAAATAACCCTCACACATCCCACCCCACAACTACCCTCACACATTCCACCCCAACCAAAAACAAACACCACCCCTCAACCTCACCCACCCACAAATCAACCTCAGTCACCCCCCACCACAAACAAACCCACCCCCCTCAACCTCACCCCCCCCCCCCCACTACAAACAAACCCCACCCCTCAACCTCACCCACCCACAAATCCCACATTCCTCAGCCCACAGCTCACCTCCCAACACCTTGTACCCTCTCCCCCTGCAGGCTAAATATAACATGTTGCATTAACGGGGAGGCGGGCTGGGGTGTGTCCGGCACTACCGGTACCTACTAAAATATTAAAACTCAGCGCGCGCGCGTGCGCGCGCGCGCACACACACACACACACACACACACTTTGTATAATATAGGACACAATGGATTAGTATAAAAGCAATGTGTACAACAATTTAACTTAATCTAACCTAATCTGACATATCCTTTAGTCTATTCATTAAAGGTAGGCCAAAAATCTTGACACATAACCTCTATAACTCAAAAAGAGTAATCGAGCTAATATATCTACCAGGGAATAGGTGGGGAAATTTACAGCCCATTAGCTGTAACCCTCTTTGAGTTACAAATGTTAGGGGTCACGATTTCTGGCCTAACTATAATGAACAGGTTACAGTGTACCATAAATTGACATACTCGACGCTGGATATTAAACCAGTGGAATAGTGGAAAAACTCGCCAAATACCATAGGCTGTATATGCATATGAACGAGATGGGCTGGATGTTAAGGGATCTGCCACGCTTATGTTAGTGAGCCTTCTGCTGATTCTATTTTAACTATGTTCTCATTCTAACTTGCTCAAACCTTACCCAACCTCGTCTAACCTAACTAAGCCCAACCTAACTTAACTCATGAATGAAAGTGGAGATGAATGGTGGAGTACACAAAAGAGAGAGAGAGAGAGAGAGAGAGAGAGAGAGAGAGAGAGAGAGAGAGAGAGAGAGAGAGAGAGAGAGAGAGAGAGAGAGAGAGAGAGAGAGAGATAGAGAGAGAGAGAGAGAGAGAGCGAGAAGTAGAGAGAGATAGAGAGAGAGAGAGAGAGAGAGAGATAGAGAGAGAGAGAGAGAGAGAGAGAGAGAGAGAGAGAGAGAGAGAGAGAGGTGGCATTAAATACCTCCTCAACCACTTTTTAGAATACCAAACTGAATCATGAACTGCACGACTGTGAAGATGGCGTTCTGGGATCAAAAGCACAAAGTTGGCTGGTGTGAGGAATGCTGTTGCGGATGCCTCTTGTGCATCCCACTGTGAGGCCACGAACAGGTGAGGACTCAAGAATAAGTAAGGAATTCAAACTATAGTCAAGCTGATTATGTTAAAATGGGACAGGGAATAGGTGTGAAAAACAATAATAAGGTTAAAGGAGTAGGTTAAAATTAGATTAGGGTAGGTGATTAGGTCAACATGGGTGAAGAAGCAAAGATATTGATCAAGCCTACTAGACGAGACAGAGAAAGGGGCGAGGGACCGCGAAAGTGATCCCGGACCCTAAAAAAAGGAAATTAGATGTTGTTTCTGTTCGGTCTCTTGTCTCGAGTCGACCACCCCCAGCTATGGGGTATGTCCCTGAGTATATTAATACATATATTTATTACGGTGTTAATGTTACTGCTCAGCTTAGAATGGATCTCTAGGAATTGAGTGCATATAGAATATTCTAATTTGCTCTCTAACCAGGGCAGCCCCTTCCTGACTTAAATTAAATCGCTTAGAGGTAACTAGACTAAAACATACTTTGGCGTTATCTGGGTTATTTGTTTGACCACTTGCGAGTTTCAGTCTATAAGGAAGTTGGAGCTGTAGACATCGATAATTAACAGAATTATCACCAAAATTGCGGTTGCAGTGCTTATATAAATACATAAAACCCAATTCAACATACATTTCATCCATTATAAACCTACATTATTATAGCATTTATGTTTAATATCGATGTTTATGGCTCCAACTTCCGTATAGCCTGAAACTCGCAAGTGGCTAATTGGTGGGTTGGTGATAATATGAATGTATCTGATTGGCATGATTAAATGGGTTAGGATATAGGTTAGGAGGTCAACATGGGTGAGAGAGAAGAGAAGAGTCTGGTATAAGAGAAGGAGGTCAACTGGATCCGTGGGGGGGGGGGGGGGGGGGGTGATGGGAGGGAAGGCAGGTCAAGCGAAAATAGCACGGGTCACATGGGGAAGATATAAGGTCAAACACAGAGAGGACAGGCACCCCGAAAGTCATGCAAAGTTACAAAGGTCATGCTGAGGTCACACAAGGACATAACAGATCACTGAGGGAGCCAATAGAAGACTGAAGAAAGGTCAACATACAATAGAAATATCTCACATCCTGTCTAGGCGAGGTCACGAGGAGAAATTATTGAAGAGAGAAGTCAGGTTAAGGGGAGATGGATCGTTTTTTATGACACGTCTTGACAGTGTATTTTGGCTATTAGTAGACGATTGTATTAAGATTTGGAAGGGTGCATGGAAGTTAAGAGGGATAATTGTGTATTTTGGCTATTAGTAGACGATTGTATTAAGATTTGGAAGGGTGCATGGAAGTTAAGAGGGATAATTGAGATGGCCTTTACCCTTGTATTTCCCACAGATCCTTCCTAAGCTGAATAAAATAATCTAACGACAACCAGAATAAACTGTCAAAAATGCGTCATAATCCTCAAGGGGTTAAGGAATTTTGACAGATAAAATATATTTCAAAGGAGATAAACATTAATAACAAAGGAGATGTAAAAACGACGAGAACATCAAATGGGAAGAAAATCGTGAACGTATCAAAGAAAACCCAAAAAGTGATAATATATAAAAATAAAACAAAAGTGAGAATATATCTGTGGACAAAACGGTCTACAAACTTTAAATAAGAAACTATAATTACAAAAAGATGCTAAAAACAGAGAGAGAGAGAGAGAGAGAGAGAGAGAGAGAGAGAGAGAGAGAGAGAGAGAGAGGAGAGAGAGAGGAGAGGAGAGAGAGAGAGAGAGAGAGAGAGAGAGAGAGAGAGAGAGAGACCTAGCGAGAGAGAGAGAGAGAGAGAGAGAGAGAGAGAGAGAGAGAGAGAGAGAGAGAGAGAGAGAGAGAGGAGAGAATCCCAATACCAATGCTAATATCAAATGGGAGGAAAATCGTGAACGTAACAAAGAAAACCAAAACAAGTGAGAATATATCGAAGAAATAAACAGGTGAAATTAACGAGAACCAAGAATAACAAAGGACCCAATAAATGCAACCCAAGAGACGGGCAGCTCTAGCTTTTTCTGGAGAAGCCGGTAAATAGGCAAGCTGTTCTCATACAAGCGAGGACAGCGACTCAATCAAAAACAAAAAAGAAGAAGGTCACACGAATGGAATGAGAGGTCACGGGCAGAGGTCATGTCAGGCAGGGGTATATAATAGAGGGACCACAACAACCTGGGCATCACTGCAATTAGGATTATAGTCAGGTGTGTGTTGTGGGATGGGAGACAGGTGATGGGATGTCTGTGTGCGTGGGATGAGAGAGAGAGAGAGAGAGAGAGAGAGAGAGAGAGAGAGAGAGAGAGAGAGAGAGAGAGAGATAGAGAGCGAGAGAGAGAGAGAGAGAGAGAGAGAGAGAGAGAGAGAGAGAGAGAGAGAGAGAGAGAGAGAGAGAGAGAGAGAGAGAGAGAGAGAGAGAGAGAGAGAGAGAGAGAGAGAGAGAGAGAGAGAGAGAGAGAGAGAATAGAGCAAGTATGAATGGTTCCAGATTCAGAGTGAAGATGTGTGGAGTGAGAGTAGTTATGTGGAGTGAGAGTAGAGTTATGTGGACTGAGAGAAGAGTTGTGTGGAGTGAGTAGATTTATGTGGTGTGGAGTGAGTAGATTTATGTGTTGTGGAGTGAGTAGATTTATGTGGTGTGGAGTGAGAGTGGACTAATGGTGGAGTGAGAGTATATTTATGTGGTGTGGAGTGAGTGGAGTTATGTGGAGTGAGAGTGGAGGTATGTGGTGTGGAGAGAGTGGAGTGAGGGTGGAGTAAGAGTGGAGTGAAGGTGGAGTAAGAGTGGAGGTATGTGGTGTGGAGTGAGGAGAAGCGAGGGTGAGGGGGTTAAAAAGCGGAAGGCGTCTCTACCAAGGTAATTTTCGATTTCCTGTGCGAGGATAATACAGTGTGGTGGACAGTGTGGCGGCCCGGGCTACACACACCCCGCGGGGTTTTGGAGCTCTCACACAATAACACAATGAAAACAATTGACACAAAAATGAGGCGAAAGGTCTTAGAATAGCCAAATTAATGGGGCGAAAGTCTCTCCAAACTAATAAGGCTAAACATGAGGGAGAAGGGGGTCCAGAATAACAAACACTCCCTTAGTCTTGCACCCTTCTGATGACTAGGGGTTCTTCCTGACCCCCGATTAACCTCCTCTGTACCAGCAAAGTTCTTTTAATATTATTCTGGCTACTAACAGACGACTGTATTCAAAAGGTCCTCCTGCCAATAACAGGCTTCGAACTATCTCAATTAACCCTTTTTCTACCACAGATCCTTCTTAAACTTCACAAAATCCTCTAAATATAGCTAGAATAAAAAAAAAAAAAAAAAAAATCGTGACAGAAAGGATAAAAAAAATCATCTAGTGGTAGAAAAAAACAAAAAAGGGAACTATAGCGTATTGAGTAGGGGAACACTGAGCACGAGGTCGAGGTAGCCTGGGACATGTGACAACCCTCCCTTCACCTCACTGGACCCTCGCGAATATATTATATATACCGGTATATATATATATATTAACCCTATCAGTTTAAAGACTTATTTTTTATTAGCTTTGTATTTTACCTACATCTTTTATTTAATGCAAGAAAAGAAAACAACAGTAAAATATGATGGCGATAAACACTATATTTAAATTTATAACGGATCTCTAGTTCTCAAAGGGATACAAATCTTCGATACCCACAGGTCATTCCCAAACTGACAAAAATACCCCAACGATATCCAAAACACAAGTCAAAATGTATGATTTACGGCAGGGGTAAACCGAACCCGGGGTGTACAAGGCCTGGGACATGTGACAACGTTCGCTCCATCTCGTGTATCCCCCCCCCCCCCCTTCTTTGATAATTTATACGGAAATTATAACCAATACTAACTAGTAATAAATAAACTTAAGACGCATTTTGAATTGATACTGGCAATCATTAGACGACTTTATACAGCAAAGGAAGAATCTAGGCCTATGAGAAATATAAGGGTAAGAACCATCTCAATTAACCCTCTGACTTCCTTATACTCTACCTAATCTGAATATAGTCTTCTAATAATAGCCAGACAGCAGAAAGGAAATGTCATCGTGTCTTCTTAGGGTGTGTGTGTTATTGTTATACAAAGTAAGACTAAATGTGTTAAATCTGAAACTTGGCTAAATATACAAATACAAATATAAACAAAATGTATCTTTCAAATATCCCTACCTTTGCTAAGCTTCTCAATCGGATAACGTACATTATTAAATCCACATGAATACCTCTCCTAGGGAGCAAGATGTGGAAATATACAGCCAATTTGCTCTAGCCCTTTTTGAGTTACAGAGGATAGCAGTCATGATTTCCCGCTTACTTACAACGAATGGACTATAGTATAGCGGGTCAGAGCTATTACACAAAACCTGATATTATGGCTAACCCAGAATCCTGCAAGTCATGAATCATGGTTGTTATGTCTTGACCGTATTTTACATACAATCTATATCCCTACATGTAAGGAGTCAGACCTATCTATCTTACAGTGTATACCTGTCACACGCCAGAGCTACAGTACCTAACCTGATATTATGGCAAACCCAGAACCCTAGATGAAGCGCGTGAAGTAGATGAGTAGATGGGGACAGGAAGTGAGGTAGCCTTGACCACGAAGAGTGGGAGAGAGGGTGGGAGTGAGATGTAGAAAAAAAAAAGAAAACTAAAATAACATGTTTACAATACTGAAATATTTGTGGACATACAGTAATGCAAGTAATGGTCGGTCTTCTCTAAATCTAAAATGGGTTACTTAAGCATGGGGAAAGGGTGGGACCTACATTTTTACATTAAAAAAGAGAGAGAAAGAGAGAGAGAGAAGAAAAAAAGAAAGGTAGACAGGGGTGTTGTATAATGAGATATAGAGTAAGAGGTAGACTCAAGGTGAGGTGGAAGGCAGGAGGAAGGGAATGGTGGGAGAAAGGTGTGATTTAGCCATATTCCAATTACACCATTCGCCATCTGGATCCTGTGGCGGTATTAAGTAGACAGGTACAAAGAAAGTCATTTTGGAGAGCCAATTGTATCACTGCTTATCTTGCAATTCACGGTACAGGCAAAAGAAATTTAGAATGTAAACATTAATTAAAATTTAGTAAGTCATACTATGACGATTCTCACAATACATGATTAAAGTAAAACGATAATAATAATATCTATTTTCTACATTTATACAGAGGCACGAAACCATTATATTTTGTTTACATATGAATGTAGCAACGCCGACAAAAGCTATGAACTGCAAAAAAAATGTATTTCTTATCAGAGCAGCCTTAACCCTTCCGGTGCAGACCTTTTATAGGGAAGGAACCACTGAGGCGGCCATTTTCCCGCATATTCCGCTCAATATACGTCGCCCGACCGGATAACGTAGCCCCGAGCTAATTGGAAGGAGCTCCATTTTAAAAGATTAGGTCGAAATCTTCCGATAACAGTCCCCACTCTCTCCACACCACCCAGAAAAATCAATCAATACTTTGCATCTTTCGTTGCTGACCAGCCGCCCCCCCCCCCAACTACCCACTATCACTTGCGAGCGAAAAATATATGCTTTTTCCCTTCACTTCCGCTTGTGATAACTGGATGATATTTATAGTTATTTTATCATGTTTTTTGTTTACAAGACAGGATGGGATGTTGAACTGAACCTCATATTCGTACCTCGTATATAGCTGTCACAATTACATGAAGAAGTAGCTATTTTTGATGATTTTCACCTTCTAAAGCAACTCTTCATTGTACACACACCCTCCCTCAACCAATGCACAAAACTCACTGATTCGAGTATGGGTGGCAAGCTTAGAACCTCCTGGATTGTCTGGCAACAAGTGAGGTGGTAATACTCAGCGTATATATATGTCGGCCGCAGTGTAGCCCTTCATTATATAGGACGTGTATATGTATGTATGTATGTATGTATGTATATATATATATATATATATATATATATATATATATATATATATATATATATATATATATATATATATATATATATATATATATATATATATATATACGCACGTCAGCCACAGTGATTAGGTTAATCGAAAGTTGATCAGTGTTATCATGGTCGTACTGTATTATCTATAGTAATTTTCGTACTCATTTCAGCACATTAATCTCCAATCTATGAGTATTTTAACCCTCTCACGTCCTGACTCAATTTTTGAGCCTATTAGGGATACTTTGAAGCCTTTGTTACCATCAGGGGTATTTATAAACCTTTAGTTTATTTACTTCAACCTCTGCAGTTGTCTTTGAGTTAGCTGTGGGCAGAAAACTAATTTTGGAGAGGTAATTATAAGAGTGAGAGTAATCTATTTATTATTGCTAATCTGGCAACCTCTGCGTCATAAGGATGTGAGAGGGATAATTATATATGTAATAATTGGGATAATAGATTCGTACTATGTAATGCAATCATTCCTGGAATTTTACATGTTTGTGGATTTTGAGTGCAGTTTGTGTTGCAACATATAATAATTACGTAAATAAACTACCTTGGGTAAACAGTCTTGAGGTTATTATTGCCCTAACCTAAATAATTAAGGAATACATAATTATGATGGTTTGTCTGTTTGTTTATTTTTCTGTTAATTCATTCATTATTTTGTTTTTCGTTTCCTCACTAGACCTTCATCAAGTTTAGAAAAACACACCTAGTGTGTACATTTTTTGGTAGAAAAATGTCTCGGCCGAAGGCCGATTTATTTTTATATTACAGGCTTGCTATCGCTCGCCAGGAAAAAAATCGACACCTAAGTTGCACGAAAGGTCATAACATTGACAACGAAATGGGGCGAAAGGTGTTAACATCGCCAAAATAATGGGCCGAACGTTTTAAAGTCGGATAACTAATATAATGGGGATATACATGAGGGAGAAAGGGGTCCAGAAAAACGACCCATCTCCCCCTTAATTACAGACTAGCCTCCCCCTCCCCCCCCACACACACACACATTCTCTCTCTTTATTAACACCAGCTGTACTAAATGGGTGATCAAAATAATGGAACAGATCATTCTAATGGGCCAATTAGTCTAATGTCACACTCATGGGGCTATCACTCACATAGGACATATTAATATACCGGTATTACTATAATCTATTTTGTTTTATTTTCACCCCAACACCAAACACCTTCAATTAAATTAATGATAGAAATTATGCCATATAATTATGTGATCCACCGGGATTCGAACCTGGGTTATCACACACATATTTTTAAACACTAACTATTACACATTACTATATCCATGTTTATATGAGTACCGTATCTGTACCAGTATGTCTATCTGTCTGAATGTCTGTACGGGTATGTGTGTCTGTAGGCCTACTGGTATTTATGGCTGAGTGTTAGTACCAGTATGTGTGTCTGAGTGTCTGTACCGGTATGTCTGTCTGAGTGTCTGTACCGGTATGTCTGTCCGAGTGTCTGTACCGGTATGTATGTGTGAGTGTCTGTACCGGTATGTCTATCTGAGTGTCTGTACCGGCATGTCTGTCTGAGTATCTACCGGTATGTCTGAGTGTCTGTACCAATATGTCTGAATGTCTGTACCGGTATGTCTGTCTGAGTATCTACCGGTATGTCTGTCTGAGTGTCTGTACCAATATGTCTGAATGTCTGTACCGGTATGTCTGTCTGAGTATCTACCGGTATGTCTGTCTGAATGTCTGTCTGAGTATCTACCGGTATGTCTGTCTGAGTGTCTGTACCAATATGTCTGAATGTCTGTACCGGTATGTCTGTCTGAGTATCTACCGGTATGTCTGTCTGAATGTCTGTACCGGTATGTCTGTCTGAGTATCTACCGGTATGTCTGTCTGAGTGTCTGTACCAATATGTCTGAATGTCTGTACCGTTATGTCTGTCTGAGTATCTACCGGTATGTCTGCCTCTCGTGTCTGTCTGTATGTGTACATATTTAGTTAGTTAGTTAAAATAGGACTTCAGAGGCTATTAACACTTCTGGATTATTAACCCTTTCTGTACCGGGGATGTACTTTTCATTATATTCTGGCAACTATTAGACGCTTTTGTGCAGTTTTACAATGATCTGTGGGAGTAAAAATGGATAAATGAGGTAGTTGGAAGGCTGATAATTGCTGGAGGCCCATTTTAAACTGAATAAAATCGTCTAATAGTAGCCAGAATAAAGTTAAAAAGACGTAGCCGGTACAGAAGGGGTTAACCCAACACACCGTAAGTCAAGAATAGCGTCAGGACTACGAGACTCTTTCCGAGAACTTCAATCCCTTCTGCGTATATGACTACCTGTATGTCTGTCTATCTATCTACAGTACCGTATATATCCATAGTGGCATGCTGTATATAGAAAGATATACATATTATATTAATCATCCTGTGTACAGGTGTGTGGAGTGAGATAATTATGTTTTATGGCCTCATGATATACAACTACCCAGAGAGAGAGAGAGAGAGAGAGAGAGAGAGAGAGAGAGAGAGAGAGAGAGAGAGAGAGAGAGAGAGAGAGAGAGAGAGAGAGAGAGAGAGAGAGAGATAGAGCGAGAGAGAGAGAGAGAGAGAGAGAGAGAGAGAGAGAGAGAGAGAGAGAGAGAGAGAGAGAGAGAGAGGTGTAACAGAGTGTGTGTGTGGCAGGTGGTTTTGATGTAGATAGTTGTTTGTATAAGTGTGTGTGCGCGTGTTTATGCAGTATGTGAGGCAGGTGGATGTGATGTAGAGTATATATATACGGTATGTGTACTATGTATGTATATACTGTATGTACAGTATAACTGCATGTATTACTAAGGGACTGTATGTGTGTGTATATACTTTATGCAAGGCAGGTGGTTGTGGTATTGAGTATAATATCAGTATGTGTTGGCTATAAAGCCTAATTGTGTGTAGCCTATATGTATGACTGTGTGTGTGTAGCAGGTGAGTTGGTGACTGTAGAGTATGTACGATATGTGTAGTATGTGTATGACTGTATATGTGTGTATACTGTATGTGTATGTAAATATATATAACTGCATGTGTGTGTGTGTGTGTGTGTATACTGTATGTGAGGCAGGTGGTTGTGGTGTAGTGTATATACGGTATGTGTATGTATATGTATGATTGTATATATGTGTGTATACTGTATGTGAGGCAGGTGGTTGTGGTGTAGTGTATATACGGTATGTGTATGTATATGTATGATTGTATATATGTGTGTATACTGTATGTGAGGCAGGTGGTTGTGGTGTAGTGTATATACGGTATGTGTATGTATATGTATGATTGTATATATGTGTATATACTGTATGTGAGGCAGGTGGTTGTGGTGTAGTGTATATACGGTATGTGTATGTATATGTATGATTGTATATATGTGTGTATACTGTATGTGAGGCAGGTGGTTGTGGTGTAGTGTATATACGGTATGTGTATGTATGTGTATGACTGTATATGTGTGTATACTGTATGTGAGGCAGGTGGTTGTGGTGTAGTGTATAATACGGTCTGGTAGGCAGGAGGCAGGCAGTTACCAACCACACCTTCCTCTCTCCAACTTCCTTCCTCCCTCTCTCTCTCTCTCTCATTCTCTCTTTCTGTATCTCCCTCTCTCTTTCTCTTGTCTCTTCTCTCCCTATCATTCTCTCTTGATGCCTCTCCCTCTCATTCTCTTTCTCTCTCTCTAACGTCTCTTCTCTCCCTCCCATTATCTTTCTACTTCTCTTAATTCATCCTCACTTACTTTTGTCAGCTCTATTCATATTCCCTGAAACCAGTTTTACTGCATAGAACAACATGGATGAAAGTTGTACTTAATTCAACACTAACACGTGTAAGTGAGATAGCTTTTAACATTCTGATTATTAACCATATCAGTAGGCCTATCCTTGGTTTTAAAGAGTTTTGCTAACATGAACTAAATGACAAGGGACTGGAGTTCCCGAAAAGAGGCTCCAGTGTTGACGTTATTCTTAACTTACAGTGTGCTGGTCTAATAATCACATTTAGTTAATAACCTCTGAAGTCATATTTTAATACTGAATTAAACGGGTACAGTAGGCTATATCTCAATTATTGGTATGCTTTAAGTTAACCAAGATTACTTCTAAAACAAGAAAACAAAAAGAAAACAAAAAATAGTACGGTAGAAAAAATATAATGAGAGCATACGCCACGGTATTACAAAATGTTTGAAGATCAGTACTAAACTCTAAAAGTTAACACAAAATAGCGACGTCTGATTGAAAGGGCTGAACACCATAGCATTGTTTCCATCACCACAACTTTCACCACTTCCTAAGTACCACAACCCTCACCACAACATGTCCTCCACAGTCTCCTAAACTAATTCCACAAGGACTAGAAGAAAGTGATGAAGGTCAGGAGAAACCGTTTCAAGAGCTGAACGATTGAACACTCTAGGTAAATTCATTATCATCACCAACCCAATATCAGCCGGTAACTACGGTATGAACCATAGACGTATATAAAGTTTCAAACCTTAAAAGATTGGAAGAAAATTTAAATAAATTCAGGTTAAGTGCTAGGTGCCTCTAAGAGAGATTATCTCATAGGACTCAGTCGGACGTCCTACATGTATATAATTGTTAACTTACTGTATACCGGTACTTAAAAGCTAAATAGATATATTTGATTAATTGTTGATAACCTGCTTTACATAACAATTATGAACCAGTTTTCTAGATATTGTTCCTTTATTCCTTCGTCCTCTCTTTAGACAGACAACCACCACCACCCATCTAGCTCAACGCCCCCACCTTATCCACCACGCTGATTAATCCACCAGACGCCTCTAACTAGTCTGAGTCACTGGTGAGACATACACCAGGCACTGAGGCACCAGCACTCACATCACAACACATCACTACACTGTCGCTTCATGATGGATAAAGTGGTTGATGAGAGTGGCTGGGAGTGACATTAAACAGGCAGAGACATTAAACAGACAGACACATTAACTCTGACATCACTACACTGTCGCTTTTTGCTGGACAGAGTGGTTGATAAGTGTGGCTTTGAGTGGCATTTAACAGGCACTAACACTGACAACACTACACTGTCGCTTCTTGCTGGACAGAGTGGTTGATGAGTGTGTCTTGGAGTGACATTAAACAGGCAGATACATTAACACTGACATCACTACACTGTCGCTTCATGTTAGACAGAGTGGTTGATGAGTGTGGCTTGGTGTGACATTAAACAAGAAGAGACAAACACTGACATCACTACACTGTCTCTTCATGTTGGACAGAGTGGTTGATGTGTGGCTTGGAGTGACATTAAACAGGCAGAGACATTAGCACTGCCATCACTACACTGTCGCTTCTTGGTTGACACACGGGTTGATAAGTGTCGCTTGAACTGACATTTAACAGGCACTAACACTGATATCAAAACACTGTAGCTTCTTGCTGGAGAGAGTGGTTGATGAGTGTGGCTTGGGCTAACATTGAACAGGTAGAGACATTGTAACAAGCAGAGACATTGTAACAAGCAGAGCCATTAAACAAGCAGAAATATTAACACTGGCATCAAAACACTATCGCTTCATTCTGGACAGAGTAGTTAATGGGTGCACTGTAAACGTGATATTATACAGACAGAAACATTAATATTGATATTAATGCAGTCTCTTCTGGTTGGACTGATAACAAACAGAGTGAGTGAGAAAGCATCCGTCTCTAAAATGTGAATAACTCTTCAATTATGTACTGTACTGTATATAGTTTTGTAGACCTAATTCCTATCTTCACAGTTAAAGTGAAAACTGATAAAATGCCAGTCACGAAAATAGCACTGTATTTTTTACAAACTTAAGTTATATCATGCTTCGTCTGAAAACTATTTCTACTGTCCGATCACAACAAATAGTGTTCCTCTTTAGCCCTAATATAATTTAAACTATATGAGATATAAATTATTGTGCCAACAACTAACTTCATCTATTTATGCATATAAAGGTATCTTTATCTAAATTGTTTGGACATCCTTCTCCCTCATGTTAGCTTTCATTAATTCTGAGATTTTAAGATATTCACGTTATTAGATTGGCTATTGTAAGACCATTCGCCCCATTTCTTTGTAAATGTTAAGATCTGTCGTACAATTTAGGAGTCGATCTATTCCTGGCGAGCTATAGCAAGCCTGCAATTTAGGAGGAATCGGCCTTCGGCCTCTATAAGGAAGGGGTTGGGTCCCGCTGAATGTCTACCCCCCCCCCCCATTGAGGCTTGGACACCTTAGGGCCACACAGGAGCCCTTATGGGAGGAGCTTAGTGGGGCTATTCAAAAGGTCCATATAGGCGCCGGGCTCTGTGGAGGCTAGGCTCTTGGTTTACGGGTTTATATAGTTATCTATTTGTATAATTTCATATGTATTTATGTATCCATTTAATTGCTTCCTTATTTGGTTTCATACTTAGTTATTTAGTTTCTTATATAGGGGTATGTATTTATTTATTATTATCTATTTATTTATAGTGAGTTTTCAATTGCGCCTATCTAATCCTTAAACAAATAAAACATCAACAAACACAAAAATATACCTAAACCACCCTTCAAGCTAGATTTGTACATTTTTCAGCAGACAAATACTTCCTAATTGCATGTTCGCTTTCGCTCGCCAGGTAAAAATTAGACAATTGAATGGGGCGAAACGTTTTACAATAAAACGAATAACAAACACATAAGAAAACGGGAGTCTGCAGAGGGTGAAATAGGGAGAAATATAAGAAAAATACTGGGATGTTTATGTTGATCTTATCAATAGTCCATAGGCCTATATTTTAAGCGGGCTAGAAATCGTGACCTCTAATAATCATAATTAATGTCACTCCCAACGCCAAACACTCTCCAATGAAATTAATGAAAGCATGTAGACTAATTCTCACCAAAAAAACAAAAATATATATATACTGTATATACCGGTATATATATATATATATAGGCCTATATTGTGTATATATATATATATATATATTAGAGCAAATTGGCTGTAGGCCTGTATTTCAACACCTATTTCCTGGCTGACTCGTCGCAAATGGTAGAACTATTAGACTGATTAGTCGTTCTTGAGGTATAAAGGGTAGTGGTTAAGATAATTGGACTAACTATAATACACACACTATAGTGGTGGTATTGGGAGCCACATGGGGTTAACAGCCGTATTCTTAGACGAGTGGGGTGGGTGTCATCCAACCCATAATGAACGAAAATATTGGAACTGAATGAATATGAGAATGAATACTTACAAAAAATAAAATAAAAAAATGAAATGGCCATATCATCACCTCCAAAGAAATCATTTGAACTATAAACCACAATCTTATTTTTTTGCATTTACAATAAAAAAGACTTGAAGGAAAGGATTAGGCTTTCCTTTGAGACCCGACTCATAGGACCGTATTTTCTGACCCATTATCATTTAAGAAATTACATAAAACAGTTTTTATGAGGATATTTAGAGTTCAAGTTTTGGTTCTAAACAAAATTAATCAAGTAGAGGAATGTCTACAAATTAAATAAACAATAGTTATAACATGGGATACCCAAATTGGTTCTGTAAGAGGTTAAGAAAAAACAAATCGTAATTAAGAAACCTGACCATAGAAATCCACAAAATAATCTATATATATACCTATACCAAATATTATGTAATGAACATAATATTATACATATCAAACATCAATTATTGATAGGTGTGCGTAGTCATGGTACAGAACTGATAATTACCCAAATTAAGTTTTGTCAAATTGTCGAGAAAAATTTAATTAGTAAATCATCTAATGGTACTCCACTACGAAATTCACTATATATATATACAATTCTAGTGATACATTGCAACAGAATAGAGGCCGAAGAGCACATTTTTGGGTCATTAGGCACGCACCTACTCACCGGACAAACAGCAGAAGACAGACGGGCGAGGTGTGTGTTTGAAGGTCAGAGAGAAAGGGGTAATCCAACTCTCTTGATCTACCCTTTCACACTGTAGCTCAAAAATGTAATTCCTCTCACTAGCAAGTTTCTATTCCCTTGTACACACCACTTATGTGAGCACCAGGGAAGGTTCTGGTTGTGTTCGTCAATACGTGTTTTTCTATTTCTTTTTTCGAGCGAGGTAAAGATAGCGGAAATGTTCAGCAGATTATGATAACTCCGATGCTCTCTTGATTTATGCGTTCCTCTATAGGCCTATTACTAAGTTTATTTTTCTTATATTTATATCACTAGTTTATTATTCAAGGCTTCGTTCGTGTTCGTAAGGGTAAGCCAATGCAGCTTTTATCGATAGTTCTCGGGTGTTTCTGAAAGGGAATTAGAGTTGTATTCGTAATATTATCGATTTCATGAATTGCTGGTACAATTAGAGCTATACTCGTAATCCTATGTCCATTATATATGAAAATTATAATATGGAGGGGTTAAGGTTGGTTCTTACATAAATATCAAAACTGCATGGGCGGTATTTTTCGTGTTATAGGAGCAGTTTGTGATTTGCCTAGCAATCTTAAAGACTTTTTAGCCGTTTCACGAAATTTTGCACGATCTGAAAGATTAAGGGGGGTCACCGGCTTTTGTTTATCTTTCTCTTCCTTTCTCTCTTTCCCTGGCTTGTATCCATTCGGCCCCATTCAGCCTACTGTTTTAAGACGTGTATCCCCATCCAGGTGTCGATTTCTTCCTGGCGAGCGATAGCGAGCTAGCATTGTATGGAGAAATCCGGCTTCGCCGGACACATTTTCCTATCGAAAAATGTACAAATTTAGCTTGCTGTAAAAAAAAATATATATATGCTGGCTTGCTATGGCTCGATAGGAAAATATGACACCTAGATGGGGGTAAACGTCTTAAAACAGTAGGCTGAATAGGGCCGAATGGCTACAAGCTAAAGAGAGAGGGAGAGAAAGATTAAAAAAAAAAAGCGAGGTGGGCTCCCTTAAATTTGACTATCATGAAGGGCTTGCGGCTACTTGTGTAATGCTGAGGGGCTATTCCGTGCTTTTTGATCATAGGTATGTTGGAGCTAGACTTCCGTGACAGGTTTGGGACGATCACGCCACTGTCACACGAGCGGGGTTTTTTTTTCGGCAATTCTCGTTGAGAAAGTTTATTCTCGTACATTTTGAGGCTCTTTCACATTGGCATCGGAAACTAGACTAAAGGTATTCATTAGTTTCATTGATTAGGTATATTAGTAAGTTTATTGGTGATCATTTGAATAGCTTAAATTTAGAAGATGCCAGACTACAATTATTCTTAAGGGGAGGCAGACCGTTTTTCTGGACCCCCTTCTCCCTAATGTTTAGCCCCACTAGTTTTTAGATTATAAGACGTTCGGCCCATTAGTTTGGCGATTTTAACACCATTTGCCCAATTTCGTTGTCAATTTTAAGACCTTTCGTGCCATTTAGTTGTCGATTATTTCCTGGCGAGCGATAGCGAGCCTGCAATTTTAGGAGAAATCGGCCTTCGGCCGGGAAATTTTTCTACCGAAAAATGTACAAATTTATGTTGAAGGGGGGTCTAGGGGGTGTTTTTCTAAGCTTGATAGAGGTCTAGGGAGGAAACTAAAACAAATATGAATACATTAATTAATAGACCAAACAAACGGCCAGTTTCCCCTGAAAAACTTGACGGAAAAATCGTTCGTGTGACACCGGCTTTATAGTAGTGCTTGGTGCGGCTGTGGGCTTTCTGCAGTGTTGCCAATTTAGTTACTTTCCCGCTAGATAAAGAGGTATTTACTTCGATCTAGAAGCAAATTTATACATTAGCAACAAGAATTCTAGCGATATTCTGTAGATTTCAGCCATTTAAGAGCTATATTGTAGAGATTCTGCCGTTATTGTAGCGATTCTCGGCTTTTATTTACTATCAAGCGAACTTGATTTGGTAACCCTGGCTATCTGGATGTTGTAAGGATCCGCCTGTCCGAGCTTACGATGGTGGCTGTGGTTGTGTTATGAAGGATGGTAGGGGAGGGGAGCGGAAATGGCGGATGTTCATGTTTACACTCGTATTTACACGCCGAGCGCATCGTCCACACGCACACAGGCACTCAAATGCACACATACACATACACAGGTACTCGTTGAAATCACACACCCAAGTACTCGTTGAACATAAACACACCCAGTTACTCGTTGAAAACCACACACACACACACACACACATAGTCACTGACCCCCCCCCCCCCACACAAATACTCACTGAACACACACACATTTGTTGAACACTCACACAGACATGTACTCGCTGAAAAAACCCCACACACACACATACACACATTGACGGCCCTAGGGGACTCTCTCTCTCTCTCTCTCTCACACCTACTGTATACATAAGAAGCTAGTGGCGTTCTAAACCTGGCCCCGACTAACGTTTGTGTGGGTAATACGAGAAGAATATCCGGAAGGATTCATTCAGGAGAGGGAAGAGGGCGAGCGAAGAAAATGGGAGGAAGAGGGGGGACACAGCTGGAGGAGCAAGGGAACAATAAGAAAAGCGGATACAGAGAACAATAGAAAACGGAGAGCTGAAAGGCAGGAGACGAGAGAGAGAGAGAGAGAGAGAGAGAGAGAGAGAGAGAGAGAGAGAGAGAGAGAGAGAGAGAGAGAGAGAGAGAATGGGTGAGAGAGAGAGAGAGAGAGAGAGAGAGAGAGAGAGAGAGAGAGAGAGAGAGGAGAAAGAGGAGAGAGAGAGAGAGAGAGAGAGAGAGAGAGAGAGAGAGAGAGAGAGAGAGAGAGAGAGAGAGAGAGAGAGAGAGAGAGAGAGAGAGAGATGAAAGTGTAAGATGAGACCTACGGGGACAGTGGAGGACATGTAAAGACTTGGAACTGTATACACTCTCCGGGTATAAGAACCACCAACCCCTTTCATCTCTCTCTCTCTCTCTCTCTCTCTGCACATGGTTAAGACTGATATTTTTTGCACAATTGTAGCTGAAATATCGTATCACTAAATAAGTAATTTATGGAAATGTATTATGGTCTACCCGAATTCATTCTGAGGTTATAAATATATCATTACCGGTACGTCAAGAGTCTCTCTCTCTCTCTCTCTCTCTCTCTCTCTCTCTCTCTCTCTCTCTCTCTCTCTCTCTCTTTCAAAGTCATTCATTCTTGCTGGTCCAATTTTCTTCCCTCAAAACGCTGAGTAATGGTTAGTATTATTCTTCCTCCAGATATTGCACTTATTCCTTCCTCCAACGCACCTGCGGGCCCCCCCCCCCCCCCCCCCTACACACACACACACACACCTACATCATCCCAATCAGCATACACTCAACATGCAATCAGAACAATACCGCAATCATCGTGCAATCAGACCAGCATCACAATCAGTATGCAATCAGTAAATATCAACAACAGCAGCATGCAATCAACACACCATCACAATCATTGTAAAATTAAGACAATCATTATCACCATACAATCACACATCATAATAATCACAATACCAGTACAATCAACACATTTAACACTCAAGTATGCCATTTTAAGCATCACATCATCACAATCAATGTGTAAGCAATATACCATCACAATCATTACACAATCACAATGCTATATCACAATCAGCATGTAATCAATATCTCACAAGCAGTCAATGAAAACCCTACAACAATCAACTTCCAATCAATCAAAGCACCATCACAATCAATACACCATCACATCAAAGAACCGTCACAAACAATGCACCATCATTATAATTCACCATCACGATCAAAACACCATCACATTCACAGTATCATCACAATCAATACACGACCACAATCAAAGCACCATCACAATCAAAGCACCATCACAATCAAAACACCATCACAATCAAAACACCATCACAATCAAAACACCATCACAATCAAAGTACCATCACAATCAAAACACCATCACAATCAAAGCACCATCACAATTAAAACACCATCACAAACAAAGCACCATCACAATCAAAGCACCATCACAATCAAAGCACCATCACAATCAAAACACCATCACAATCAAAGCACCATCACAATCAAAACACCATCACAATCAAAGCACCATCACAATCAAAACACCATCACAATCAAAATACCATCACAATCACCGTATCATCACAATCACTACACGACCACAATCAATATAAACACAATCAAATACACCGTCACAATCACAGTATCATCACAATCACTACACGATCACAATCTAACACCATCACAATCAGCCTTTTCCCAAATTCTACACCTTTCCCCCCCACATAGAGTACCTAACGTTCCATCTGCCACTACTCCACCCCCCAATTGGAAAATCAACAACCCACTTGGTTCTTCCAAATGTGAACAACAAACAATACAGATAGAGAGAGAAGAGAGCCGACGAGAGTTTGACGAGGGCCAATAAGGGAAACGCGGAATCACAAGATGCAATTCGCCTTCTCAACCCCCCCCCCCTCCCCCCCCCCCTCTTTCCTCCTCTCTCTGGGAATTTCGCGAGTATTCCCTCAAATAGCCCCCCCCCCCCCTCCCCCCCCCTTCTCTCTC
>CM064552.1:3691473-3819243 GCA_032716605.1 Paralithodes platypus | reverse complement strand
AGAGAGAGGACAGATGTGTGTGTTTGTGGAGATAAGATGGGTGTGTGTGTGTGGAGACAGGTGTGTGTGTGTGTGGAGACAGGTGTGTGTGTGTGTGTGTGGAGACAGGTGTGTGTGTGTGGAGACAGGTGTGTGTGTGTGTGTGTGTGTGTAAGGAGTCAGGTGTGTGTGTGTGTAAGGAGACAGGTGTGTGTGTGTGTGTGTGTGTAAGGAGTCAGGTGTGTGTGTGTGCTAAGGGATGCAAGACAGGTGTGTGTGTGTGTGATGTGTGTGTAAGGAGTCAGGTGTGTGTGTGGTGTAAGGAGACCAGGATTTGTGACTGTGTGTGTGGTGTATGCGAAGACAGATGTGCTGTGTGTGTGTGCCTGTGTGTAAGGAGTCAGGTGCTGTGTGTGTCTAGCCAGCGTACCAAGAAGTCTGCTCCCGGTAGGCGCTTGTTGGGCTAATGTATCTTAAATAGACAATTATTATCCACGTATGATTATCAACGTATGACAAACAAAAGGGCGTTATATTAGTATACCTGTATTGATATAGATTATTGTTTGAATAACCCAAACATTCTTTTTCTGCTTTCAAGGTAAGTTACCGACTGAACTGGATATTCGTTTTCGCAAAGGAGAAGCGTATAGCTAAGCTGCTGTATTTAATTAAGGTATATTTATTTTGTTTCATTTAACCCTTTATGGTTAGTAGAGTAGCTTAATAATCGACGTGAGGTAATCATATGTGTTAAGGTAATCAGGTACTTAAGGTAAAGACGTAATCAGGTAGAATTAAGGTAGGTAGTAATCAGAGATAATAAGGGTCAATGGTAATCAGGTAATTAAGGTAAGGTAATCAAGGTAATTAACTGAGTAAGGTAATCAGCCTTAATTAGCCGTAAGGTAATCAGGTAATTAAGGGTAAGGTAATCAGGTAATTAAGGTAAGGTAATCAGGTAAGATAAGCCTAAGGCTAATCAGGACTACATTAAGGGTAAGGTAATCAGGTAATTAAGGTAAGGTAATCTATGCGTTAATTAAGGTAATAAGCGCTAAATGGATAATCAGGGGTAATCATATGTGTTAAATTTGTTGTGTCCGTTACGGTGTTGAAATATAATAAAAGCATGAAGTATGTGCTCCTGCAAGATGGACATTTGCACGAGAGCTGAGCGACCGAGGGCAGCATTCCGACGGATGATCGGATTTAGGCATGATCCCGATGATGAGAGAGAGATGAGAGAGAGAGAGGGGGGGGGCGATTGAGCAGTGAGAGTGAGTGCAGAGATAGAGAGTGAGAGAGCGGGGGAGATGCCGAGAGTGAAACCCGTGAGTGCAGGATCGACGAGAGCCGATGATCGAGTGTGTGTGTAGTGTGTGGCTGATGGCTGGCAGCTCTTTTTTTTTTTGTGTGTGTCGTGTGTGTTTGTGCTGTGTGTCGTGCTGTGCCCTGTGTGATGTGCTGTGCCTTCGTCGTAGCTGGTAGGTGTGTGTGTGTTTCATCTGACAGACAAGCACTTCTCTTGCGATATAGAGGCTGGCAATGTTTTCGTGTTTTATACCCACAATAATTCAGGAGTTTACTGCAAGGTTGTGAATATTGCCGGACCCTGTCATGAGTTCACGAATTCATTAATTAAGAGGGGATGGGCTATTTATGTGCTACTATATTTATTTATTTATATATATTTTTGTTTTAGTATCCTCCCCAGACCTCCATCAAGCTTCAAAAAACATTCCCTAGACCTCCCTTTCAGATACACTTTTACATTTTTCGGTAGAAAAATGTCCCGGCCGAAGGCCGATTCCTCCTGCAATTACAGGCTCGCTATCGCTCGCCAGGATAACATCGGCACCTAAATGACACAAAAGTTCCTAATATTGTGTGCCATTTAGAAATAGAAATGCAAAGGTCCTTAAAATCGCACCCACAACTAATGACAGTCGCAACTTACTAAAATCTGGAAACTACTCAGGCGGCTCAACATGAAGGAGCAAGAGGTAAGGGGGCCCAGAAAAACGACCCACCTTCCCTTAAACCACGCTAAAGGACAACAAACAGTCTTATAATCATCTATACAGAAAGTAGCCCCGAAAGAAAGACGTCTAAAAGTCGCCAAACTAATAGGAGCCGAACGTCAATATTATCTGGAAACTAATGGGGCTAAATATGAGGAAGAAGGTGGCCTAGAAAAATGACCCTCCCCTAAAAGAAACCTCTCTCTCTCTCTCCCCCCCCCCCCCCTCTTCTTAATTTAGATCACGGGTGTCACTTTTTCTCAGTGTTTATATTTAGCTCGTTTTTTTTTTTTTAGAACTATTTGCGTCCTTGTGTGAAAGGAATTGTACGTGTGTCAAATGAATTAATATTCTTATTAATGTTAGTTATAGCTATAGCTATCTATCTATCTATGATACACTATCCATATAAATTATATAATACTATTATCTATCTAAATCTCGCTATTTAACTATCTATCTATCTATATAAATGGAATCTATTTTTTATTTATTTCACCACACCACCAAACACCTCCAATGAAATTAATGAAAGCCTATATGTAAGTAATTAATGAAAGCCTATATGTAAGTAATTAATGAAAGCCTATATGTAAGTAATTAATGAAAGCCTATATGTAAGTAATTAATGAAAGCCTATAGGTAAGCTAAGTAATGAAACAGCCTATATATGTATAGCCTAAATTAATGAATGAGCCCTATATGATGTAAGCAAATAAATAAACGAATAGCATATTGCCGACCCCTCCATAGAATTGTTCTCGTCTAGTCTATATCATCTTGTTTCCACACAACGTTGGCGGCCTTATTAAATTAGATTACTAATTAACTGTACGCATAAATTAAATTAGAGTGTAGTTGCTGCCTAAAAATAGAAGACTAATTTCAGTACCCCGTTGCTTCAGCGTAAATTGAAGGCACGATCTTTTAATTATGAATTTGGTATTATTTTTTAAGCCGTTTTTCGTGTCGGGAGTAATGCTTCTAGCATAGAAGAAGAATTAATTGAATATCGTTTAGCTGATTTAGCAGAATATATAGTGTGTACGTTTATCAGATAATATATGTTTCGTTAAATTAGAGCCACCAAATTTATAATTACTTGCCTCCGTTTAATTTGAATGTATTGAATATATAAATGTATGACAAAGTGAAATGTATACAATGTCAAGGTAATGCAAATTATCGACGAAATTAATACACCAGTATATTAATGCACTAAACATGAGAGAGAGAGAGAGAGAGATGCAGAACTTGATCTGATGAACGCCTTGAGAGAGTTGTCAAAGAGAGATGAGCTGTGGACGCCTCATGGACTGTTGGAAAGAGAGAGGGAGAGGATCTGAGTGAGGAGCAGCAGAGGAAGACGAGAGTCCTAAGGGAGAGAGAGAGAGAGAGACTGAAGGAAGGGCCAGGTGCAAGGGACCTTACCCATCACTCCCCTAAGGCCGCAAGTCAGTAGTCACCTGTGTATTTATATAGGAATCGACCTTCACGCCAAGCACACGAAAACTGAATTAAATAGCCTTTCATCGTTCGTGGTTAAATATTTTGTAGCTAACAGATGAGGTGGTGAGAGGAGATTGTCGGTGTGGTGTATAACCCCTTCGAGTGCCTTGCGGGGCTATCTCGTAGGTTATTCTGGCTCTATTAGACGATATTATTTAGGAAACGAACTAATTAGATTGTAATTTGAAATGATCACCATCATTAAGTGAAGTAAGCTAAATATGTTTTTGTAAACAAATAAAGGTGATTGCGGAATAAGGTAATTGGAAAGCCAAGATGGGAGGTGGGTGAGAGAGCAAGATGCCGATAGTGGTGACGATGAAGAATGAACAGATGTTAGGGGGTGGAAGGGCGAGAATAATGGGCATGTAGACGTGGAGAGAAGATGGGATGTGCTGGAGAGAAGGTGGGATGTGGGTTGTGAACCAGAGAGAAGATGGGCGATGCTGCGTGCGAGAGAAGATGAGAATGTGGGGGAAGAGAATGATAGTTTTTTCTTTTTTTTTTGGGCATGTGAGCAGAGAAGAGAGATCAGTGTGATTGTGGAGAAGAAGAATGCGGATGCTGCTGGAGAGATTGGTAGGGCATGTGCGTGGAGACTGTGCGAGAGAGAAGATGGATGTGGGCACCCGAAGAGAAGATGAAGGATGTGGCAGACAGAGAAGATAGGGTGTGGTGGAGAGAAGATGGGATGTGCTAGAACGAAGTTGCGACTAAATAAAGCGAAGAATGTATGACCGAAATTAAAAAAATACCTAAAGGAAGAGAAAACGAGATAAAAGATGTGGAGGAAATCTTGTTTGCTAAATTATATATAGTGGGAATGACAAGGTTAAGAGGGAGAGGACCAGATCTCAAAGGAAATTTCTGTGACAGGTTGAGATGCCCCCCCCAAAGAGAGTTACCTTCGCCACTATACTAGCTATATATGCTAATATATAGAGAGAGAGACGTGCGGGAGATGAGTGAGGAAGATGCGTGCCTCATCTGATTTGATTTGATTTGTAAAGGCTCTGGTGAAGAAATATAACTCTTACAGTCGGGTCACTGCTAATAAGTGTAACTTGTGACTGCGACCCCACTGCTAGCCCGTGCAAGTGGGAATGACACCTGGGGGGGGGGTAACCCCCGTAATGACACTCCGCGTGACACCTTGCGAATGTCGGTAGGTCCTCCACTGCCACAAGCACCTCCACCAACACAACAAACTCGACTCAAAAATTATACATCATCACACAAAGTAAACAATTATGCATCATCACACAAAGTAAACAATTATGCATCATCACACAAATTACAGCAATCTCCTCCACCACCTGCACCACTACAACAAACTCCACCACCAATACTACAACGGCAAACTTCTTCACCACCACATGCACCAAACACCACCACTACCACCACCACCACCACCACCACCACCACCACAACAACAACAATAACAAAAGCTCTACCACGAACAGCACCGCCCCAGATATATTTATGTCCACACTACATAGTTTATCAGCAGGTATCTTTTCTTAGGTAGCTCTCCCCGCCTTGCTGCCCTCACGCCCACGTGCCCACTACCCCTCTACACACACCATAAACTACCCAGGCCCCCCTAAGTTGATGCGCCCATTGTAACCCCCCCCCCCCTCCCCCCCCCCTCCCCCCCCAAGACCTTATTAACCTTACGAAAGTTAGCGGGTTAGCCCCCGAGCACCCAGAGTATTTCGCCCACAACAGTCTTTCTCCATCACTTGAGGGACCGTTATTAGAAGTCGCAGAAGCAGGAATTTGGGACCGTTGCCCATCAAACAGAGGGGGGGCAAGACAGCATTCAGGATCTAAGATTCTACCTTACTTTCTGCAGCTACAAAATGACGCAAATGCGATCCTATAACTTACGTGTTATTGTAGCCCTATTTACACTCAAGTTCATATGACATTTAGTCACGCGTCGATATGATACTATGTTTGGGCCGAAACCGCCATATGACTGCGGCTTGGCCGTCTATATGCTGACGTGAGTAGCGAGAGGCGGTAAGAGCGATGCATAAGAAACTCCAAGTGTAAACATATACTCATTATAAACAAAACGTAACTGTATATAATCGTCTAATGATAGCCAGAATATATTTGTCAAAAGGAGTCATAATCTTCATAGGTCAAGTTTATTATTGGAAATAAAGATTTAACTTTTTTAATCTGCCCCATGACAGTCGTTCTAATGAATTTGGACCCAGGGGGGTGTTCTTGATTAAAAAAAATCTGCGTTTCAAAGGTTATACCCTTCAATGCGACTACGATGTTTGACTTAATTAATGCTATGAACTAGAGGATTTTACTCACCATAGTGAGAACTCAATGAATATAGTGATTACAAAATTTACTCCCGAACTCCAATAGGTCCGGCCTTCGGTCGGGACATTTATCTACCGAATAATGCACAAATTTAGCTTCAAGGGGGTCTGGGAGTTTTTTTTGTTTCGTTTCGTTTATATTTTTGTATTATTTTTGTTTTAAGGGAGCTGGGGAAGCATGTTTATTTTAGTCTGGGTAGCAAACTTATATTGTACATTGTTTCGCAAATGGATGGATAATTCATACTCTCGAATAAAATATTTTTCTTAATTTCACTCCACACACCAAAACACCTCCCAACTAAATTAATGAAAAACATGTGATTCCACCGGGATTCGAACTTGGGTTACCACATACAGATTTTAAACACTCTAACCATTACACCATGAAGACATAACATAGTCCCCAAGACGTCGCATGAGCCAGTGTTGTTAACGAGGCAGTGGTTCCTTTATCTGTGTGTCTGGGGTCCTGGTCACATAATATGTCTTGGTGACACTCCTAAGTACACACCCTCTTCTCACTAGCGCGTCCCATCATTAACTTTACCTCTCGCTCTCGCTCTCGCTCTCTCTCTCTCTCTCTCTCTCTCTCTCTCTCTCTCTCTCTCTCTCTCTCTCTCTCTCTCTCTCTCTCTCTCTTACTCTATATTATCTCTCTCTCTCTCTCTCTCTCTCTCTCTCTCTCTCTCTCTCTCTCTCTCTCTCTCTCTCTCTCTCTCTCTCTCTCGCTCGCTCGCTCGCTCGCTCGCTCGCTCTCTATCTATCTTTGTACTCCTTTGTACTCTCTCAATATGGGTCCTGGCCACATACGTCTTGGTGACACTAAGTACACACCCTCTTCTGAATCTCTCTCTCTTTCTCTCTCTCTCTCTCTCTTTCTCTCTCTCTTTCTCTCTCTCTCTCGCTCTTTCTCTCTCGCTCTCTCGCTCTCTCTCTCGCTCTCTCTCTATCTATCTTTGTACTCCTTTGTACTCTCTCTCAATATGGGTCCTGGCCACATACGTCTTGGTGACACTATAAGTACACACCCTCTTCTGAATCTCTCTCTCTCTCTCTCTCTCTCTCTCTCTCTCTATCTCTCTCTCTCTCTCTCTCTCTATCTTTGTACTCCTTTGTACTCTCTCTCTCAATATGGGTCCTGGCCACATACGTCTTGGTGACACTATAAGTACACACCCTCTTCTGAATCTCTCTCTCTCTCTCTCTCTCTCTATACTCTCTCTCTCTCTCTCTCTCTCTCTATCTATCTATCTATTTATCTATTTATCTATTTATCTATTTATCTATTTATCTATTTATCCATCTATCTCTATCTACGCAATATAAATAATGCCCAGTTGACTAAGGTTCCTATGGCCTCACTACAGTATTACGTCATTACCAGTCACTGTGATTGGTGACATAGATACAGCAACGGGCACCCATAAACATTTCCTGGCTGACAGTCTCTCCCTGAAGATGTCTTGTATTATATGCTAAAGGTTGTGACATAAATATAGGAAAGGGGAGTGGAGTAATACTTTTGATCATTTACTGTTGAATTGGTGTACTGGTTGAAATTGCCAGTCCTCTAAATAGATGAACAGCGGTAACTCATTACATAAATCTGGATGGATGGGACTCCTCAGCCTTTGTCGGCAACCCATCAAGGGTAGTAAACATTATACAATTCTGTATTGCTTAAGGGTGCAGCACGTTAAGTGGATGGTCTAGCCACATACCACTAGAAAAATAGTGTTAAAAAATATACATAAAGGGACTCTGAGTCGGATGGACCCTAAGTTGAGTGGTTAATCCTGTAAGTCTTTAAATAAACTGGCATGGGTTGTCTGTATCACAGGGGACAGGTCTGCTTGGGGGCGTTTTGTGTATAGGCTACCACCCACATAGAGGGGAGTAAGGCGTCCTGTAGCAGATAGATAGACAGAACTCCTAAGTGTTTCCTGGGTTACTGAATTTCCTTGAAATATAACAAATGCTAAGCACACTCCTTTTCATTAAGCTGTCGTGACATAATGTATAAACAAGTCACTCATAAGCGTTCGTTGAAAATGTAAAATACTGACTAAAGCCAGGAGCACCCCTTCTTATTTAGCGGCCATGACATAACATAATATTATAAACAACATCCAGTCATCATTGTTTCCTGAGTGACATACTGCCTACGGTGATGTCATGCAGTGATGTCATGCAGTGTTGTGTTACCGGGGTCTATATTGATGTGTGTGTGTGATGTGTTGTGTTGTGTTACATATACAGTAGGTGTGTGTGTCTGTGATATGTAATGAGTGTGTTGTGATATATTCTTGTGTGTGTGTGTTTGTTTTACACATAGGTGTGTGTGCCTGTGATGTCATGCAACCAGTGTGTGTTGTGATATATACTGGTGTGTGTGTGTGTGTGTGTGTGTGTGTGTGTGTGTGTCGAATCAGGCCTCGGCACGGTGAAAGTAACGGAGAAAGTTGTTGTCATGTTTTTACTGCCAAGCAAGACTAGAAATTAATTATATATATACTGTATATACAGTTAGTTATGTAGAGCAGATTAACCAGACCACTGAGCTCCATACGGAACTCTCATAGGTCTGGCAGTATATATATATATATATATATATATATATATATATATATATATTTATGAGAGAGAGTAAGGAGTTGCTGGAACTCTGGTTTCCTTTTCCTGGCTTCCCCCACTGTTTCTATTTGTGCCTCACCTGCCCAGAGATTATTTCAGCTAGCTCTCACAAACACCTCCTCCTATTCATTTCACTACACTTAACAAACACACCACACATGTTTCCAACACACCTAAGTTATCTCTAACGTACCTTGATGTTGGCTCTATTACTCTTTCAACCTAGGGGGGACACTTGTTACAGGCAGCTTTGCCTTTTGTCTCCTTCCTACACATAGAAAACAGAAAGTACAGTGGACTTCGGGTAATTAAAACGCCATAGGATTGACAGGCCCTTGGTAACATCTTTATTTATGCACATTTTTCGGCTAACCCTTAAGCCATCATGAAGACACACATTCCCTAAATAGTACTACATGCTTATCGAACCAAAGCAATTTGTAAATATGTGGGTGCGCTCCTCGGTGCCACTAGCAGTGGCGAACTCAACATAGGTAGGTGAACATAGGTGAATGATTATTAAATCTATGTTTTTTATAGTTTAATTTACTAAATACTATCACACAATTTAAATAATTATATAGCCTATAATGCCATTGACAAAATACATAAAACCATTAAAGTTTACGACGAAAACACAACATTCAATATCACAAATGGATTGAACTCTTAATAAAGTAAAGCTCTAGATGCAATTATTGTAAACCTTTGAATAATACTAAGCACATTACACCAAACTCAACCACATCTCAGCTGAATACATTGTACCATACACCAAACCTGGGAAAATTTAATTTCATCTTATTGGCACCATTGATATATCAGTAAGCGCAAATAAGTATTGGATTGAAATACGGTGTGCAATGTTACTATGGATGATAACAAATGTCTTGACTATAAAGTATACCTCGATTTCATTTGATATACGCACACTCTAATTATGGAGATGATTGTTTGTATTATATAACATCCCACTCTAGGCCTCCATCAAGCTTTAAAAAATACTCCCAAGACCCCCTTGTGATAATTGTGTACATATTTCGGTGGCATAATAATAATGTCCCGGCCGAATACCGATTTATTCTTAATTGCAGGCTCGCTCTCGCTCGCCAGGAAGAAAGTAGATACCTTTTGGCACGAAAGGTCTTGACATTGACAAATAAATGGGAAGAAAGGTCTGAAAAATCGTCAAACTAATGGGGCGAACGTGTATAAAATTAAAAAAAAATTGGGCTAAGCATGAGAGAGAAGGGGTCCAGCAAGAACATCCCTTTAAAATCATACCCACAATAACATACAAAATAATACACATACATAGTAACAACAGAACGTTCACTGAAAACAACACACACACACATACACATTACACACACATTACACAACACACACACACATACATACATACATACACATTACACGCACACACTCAGCAACAATAGAACACCCACTCTTAACCCCTTCTATACCGACGTCTTTTGATTTTATTCTGGCTCCTACTAATTGATTGTATTCACTTTAAGAAGGAACGCTAGCAATTATAAGGCTTCGAACTATCTCAATCAACCCTTTTAACTACCACAGATCCTTTCTAAGCTGTATAAAATCGTCTACATATTGCTAGAATAAAATATAACATACGTCGCCGGTACAGAACACACACACACACACACACAGCCCGTAGCCTAGTAGGTAGAGCTCTCGTCTCACACACAACATGGTCGGGGGTTCAATCCCCAGCCGGGCGGAGACAAATTGGGCTTGTCTCCTTTCATGTGTTAGCCTCAGTTCACCTAGCTGTAAATAGGTACCTGGAATAAGTGGACGACGTTGTGACGTCCCATCTGGGGTTGGCAAAAATGGTACAAGGCGAGATGGGTATCATATGGTTCACCTAAGCTGATGGCTACCTAAGCCTTCGGGTGAGACGGTACCGTCTATAGTGAGAATGGTACCATACAGATCCACCCTAAGCCTTCGTTTCCGATGTCGCCAATTGGCTAAAATACAGACTACACACACATCCACAGCCATTCCAACAGTACATACAAACACTTAACATGCATTTCACGCAATACATTCCCAGTTAAGGAGGCGCGATAATAATGAGCTTAGCTCGCATTGCGTGGATTCCCCTTGACGAACAAGTAACTGAGTAACACACACACACACACACACACACACACACACACACACACACACACACACACACACACACACACCACTCTTATGTCACGGTCTCTCCTCCTCCTCCTCCTCTCACAATGACTCACACCAACCAATGCAATGTGGGGAGAATTGCAACCACTTTTATTTTGCACCAGCCGTCATTAGTATATGCCATACAAATTGTCTGCAGCATTACCTCCATACACCTCATCATTATATTGTTTGGTGGACATTTAAGGGGACATGGACCGGTTTTCTGGACCACTTTCTCCCTCATGTTTAGCCCCATTAGTTTTCAGATGTTAAGATGTTGCCCCATTAGTTAGTCGATTTTAAGACCTTTCGCCCCGTTTCTTCGTTAATATTTAGATCTTTCGTGCTATTTAGATATCGATGGCGAACGATAGTAAGCCTGTAATGTTGGAAGAACCGGCCTTCGGCCGGGAAATTTGTCTACCGAAAAATGTACAAATAAATCTAGAAGGGGGATCTAATGGATGTTTTTTTTTAAATTTGATGGAGGTCTAGGGAGGAAACTAGAAAAATAATGAATACATGCAAAAAAACGCCCAAAAAGTGAACCATCTCCCCTTAAAGGTAGGTATGTTGGTGCAAATATACCTAGCTACTAAATGGATAGAACGGTAAATAGTCCTCAATATACCCAACAATCTTCTATGCCTTTTATATACCCTTTTTGTATCCTTGATTTGATAGATCGATTTATTTATTTAGCCAACAAAAAAAAATATATATTTAAATAATGTGCATGCATAATATTATATTTGCAATACTTAAGCCATTTTTATCAAGGCTTAGCCTTTTTAAAGCATGAACACTCTCCTGAAAAGGCGCATAATGAAGGACTTATGATTTTAACCAACGCAAGCTTATGTATGTATGCTTAAAATTTAAACAAATTGTTGTACATCGTTGGCTAAGTTCAAAGGAATACAAATTATTATTGGATTGATGTATATATTTTTAACATCGTTCTTAACACCAATAACCCCCAAATGAAATTAATTAAAGCATGTGATTCTCCCAGGATTCGAACCTAGGATATATTCATATTTGTGTTCACCAACCCACCAAGTAACTTTACAAATAAACCTAATTAAGGAAATTAATGAAAGTAATTAATACATGTGGTACTCCAAGGACTCGAACCTAGGATACTCACAACGAAATTCCGCATACAGAACTTACACGCTCTAACCATTAAGCCATCAAGACAGTTAGGATATAAGACAGCGTAGGATATACTGTATATCATTCTCTGGACCCTGCTGTAACACACGTTGACTCGACTCGCCCCATAGACTCCGACCTCTGACTCATGCCCGCTGGTGACTCACTCGGGAAGGGAGGAAAAAACTACATACATAAGCCCTTGTAAATGCAAGTGGCCGAATTAGGGAAGACGGGAGGGGGTGGGGGCTAGCGTCTCGCCAAAAGGGGAGGTTAATGGGGCCTCGTCCTCTCACGGCTGGAGATAAACAAAATGGAAGTGGATTTGTTAAGAGTTATGGAGTCCTACCTCGGGTCGTGAATCCTTCCTAAACTGTGTAAATCGTCTAAGCTCAAAGTATGATACGTGTCATCTGAATACTCCGTCGACATAATTGCTATCAGCCATATTGTGAACATAATATGGAAACAGTGTTCCGTATCCCATGTCAAATAATGTACACGGAACTTTATCGTTACCTTGTATAGGATAACTAGATATTACCTATCTTTTTATATAGCCTATGGTATATTTTTACACGGATTTCAGAGGGACTGACATGATGTGAATTTGTGATGAGTTTGTTGAATTTGATTTTGTATTATTATAAGCGCTACAACCGTATTATAGCTGATAATTCTGCTAAATATCAATGTTTATGATTTCACTATAGCAACACCCTTATAGCCTGACAGTCGCAAGTGGCCGATAGCAGCCAGGGTATGGACGGAGGTGTAGTGTTTTACCATCACCAGGTGCAGCAGCTTGTCGTGTCACCCCAATGAAGTGCTCTTGTTTACCTTCCCTGCAACTCCTCCCGCAAAATTTCCTTTTCTCAATTCACAGCAAGTCATCCTACTGCGAATTTACCTTTAATGTTTGACTTGTTTTGTCCGACCCACTTTAAATTATCATACAACCGATAGCGGGCCTGCAAATGAAGTTTTTATATGTAATAAAGACAAATTTAGATTGAAAATGGGTTTGGGATTTATTTAGGTTTTATTTTTATATTTGTTTTATTTTATTTATTTATTTTTTATTTATTTATTTTTTATTTTATTTTTAGCTTGAAGGGGGTTTGGGGAGGCGTTATTTTAGCTTAGGGTACAAACTAAAGCAAATGTTCGAAATGGCATAAGTAAAGGAATACCCTCAATATTGTTTAAGATGTACCAGTGTATTTACGTGTACGTAATTTAGTTAGCAAAGGCATATTGTACATATGTAATATGTAAGGAGCTGTGCTCCATACTTTTGTAAAAGTCTAAGCAAAATCAACTTAATTCAATTCAATTCAAATAACAAACAAAATAAAATCATCATATACTCCCACCGTCCGGCTGGCCTAGTGTTAAAGTGACCCGAGTATAGTGCCCTCGATTTACCTCCTGCAACTCCTCCCATAAAATTTGCAGTGGGCAATTTGCAGCCAGTCATCCCACTCTAAATAATTCACCCCCAAAGTTGGCCTAGCAAGCTGTACTGTCTGGCGCTCCACTTTAACTAATTCGTAGTCTAGGTCCGGTTTAACCTCCCTTGTTCGGTGTGTTCTCTCTGGGATTTGCTTCTGGTGGCATGTTCTCACCTGGTTTACTCACCTGGTAGCGCATGACAGGCCAAGGATTAGACAGCCCAGGAGATAGATAGCATGACACGCCAGTCAGATGCAAAATGTTAATGTACTGGTGATACTTGACAATGGGGTGACTGGTAGTGTGTGTCGGACCAATAATATGATGGGGTAGTTCATCAGGGGTTGAGATGTTGCTAAAAAATGGGAAAGGGAATTTTATGGGTTGAAGAGTGAATTGTGGAGGTGTTGGGTCAATTTAGATTTAAATTGAGCAAGGGAGGGGGAATCAACTATTTCAGCTGGTAGGGAGTTCCACTGATGGATTATACGACAGGAGAAAAACCTTTTTCTTGCTTCGGTTTCTGTGTGGGGAACAAAGATTTTGTATTTATGTTCTCTCCTTTTCTCTCTTTCCCTGGCTTGTATCCATTCAACCCCATTCAGCCAACTGTTTTAAGACGTTTATCCCCATCTAGGTGTCGATTTCTTCCTGGCGAGCGATAGCGAGCCATCATTGTATGGATAAATACGGCTTCGCCGGAGACATGTTTCTATCAAAAAATGTACAAATTTAGCTTGCTGTCAAAACAAAAATATATATATGCTGGCTCGCTACTGCTCGCCAGAAAAATATTGGCACCTGGATGGGGGTAAACGTCTTAAAACAGTAGACTGACTAGAGCCGAATGCATGCAAGCCAAAGAGAGAGGGAGAGAAAGATAAAAAAAAGCGAGGTAGGCACCCTTAACCAACGATAACCAAGCATCACCTTACCTAACCTCACCTCACTTGCCTACCCTTTGCCTTACTCTGAAATTGCCCCCAAAAGGTTATTCTATTTCGTGTGGAGTTGTTCTTTAATTAATTCGTAGTCTAGGTCCGGTTCAACCCCTTGTGTTAGTTGTGTCCTCTGTTGGTATGTCCCCTTCACAGTAGTTAGCTATTTAGTTTTGTGTGGGGGTTTTCCTTTTTTCCGAGTTTTTTTCTGTTTCTTTCTAGGTAACATCTGGCGAATGTTAAAATTACATAATGTAGTCCATGAGTAAATATAGTTGTTATTAATTTTAATTTGAAATGAACTTGTGACGAAGAATAATTATACCTACGTGACAGAAGCTTTGAATGTTTTAAAGGTACCCATACTGTTCACGGGAGCCCTATTTAGCATAAAGTTAGAAGAATTAGGAGTCTCTCTCTCTCTCTCTCTCTCTCTCTCTCTCTCTCTCTCTCTCCAATCCTCTCTCTATAATCTCTACCTTCTACATCTCTATCTCTCATCTATATATATATATTCTCTCTCTCTCTCTCCTCTCTCTATCCTCTCTCTCTCTCTCTCTCTCTCTCTCTCTCTCTCTCTCTCCTCGCACATATATATATATATATATATAGATAGATATACAGTATACAGTATATCATACAGTATATCATACAGTTTCCCCTCCCCAGACTTCCGGATAATTTTTTCCCTTCCTCTGTCCAAAGTGTCCATCCCGCCACCCTTCACTAGACCCGTTCACAGTGGCTGCAGTCTCTATTTTATCCAACAATGCATTAATTAACACCTTGATAGTGAATAGAAGGTTATTACCCTATGCGTCGCTGGCGGATGCAGGATGTTGTTAATGATTTTGTTGTTGTTATGTCTCAACCTCGAGACTGTACACTGTAAAATAACACAGGGTGTGAAGAAGGTATAATGGTTAATAACTGCAGACTAATAACACACACAGCAAAGCCACTCCAACAGCTTCCTCTCTCTCCAACTCAACACTTTTCAGAAAGTAGGTAAGGGGGCACCTCTTACCTGTAAAGAGCTTATCCCTCAATACCATCACCTGGCCTGACCTGACAACAGTATTTATAAATAATATTAATTATTATTATTATTATTATTATTATTATTATTATTTGGGTTGCTGTTCTCTCTCCTGGTTGTTCCCACTGGGTCTCGCGTCTGGCTCTCGGCTTTAAGGTCTCCATATTGTAGGACTGGTTCGCTGGGTACCCTTCTGCACACACTAACCCAACACTTGTTTAGAGACTTTTAATTATATTCTGGCCACCATTAGACGATGTTACATAGCTTTTGACAGACGTCAGCCTCTATTAAATATCTCTCAATTATGCACTTGACTCCCGCGGATTTTTATTGTCTTAAGGGAGCCCACCTTGCTTTGTTTTCTCTTTCTCTCCCTCTCTCTTTGGCTTGTATCTATTCGGCCCCATTCAGCCTACTGTTTTAAGACGTTTACCCCCATCCAGGTGTCAATATTTTCCTGGCGAGCGGTAGCGAGCCAGCATATATATATTTTTGTTTTGAGAGCAAGCTAAATTTGAAAAAAAATCAATAGAAAAATTTCTCCGGCGAAGCCGGATTTCTCCATACAATGCTGGCTCGCTATCTCTCGCCAGGAAGAAATCGACACCTGGATGGGGATAAATGTCTTAAAACAGTTGGCTGAATGGGGCCGAATGGAAAGAGAGAAAGATACAAAAAAAAAAGCCGGTGACCTCCTTAAGCTGACTTAAATGGACCAGACACACGATGTAGGATGGATTTTAAGTGACAGGGGAGTTGAAAGCGATCACACCTTTTCTTCAGAACAGGTTGAATAAAAGCAATGTTTCAGCTAATAGAGACGGTAGGCCTAATTGAGGAGAGACGTTAGTGGACACAATGTGTTCAAACTTAATGAAAAAAACAAACAGGAGGAACACCATTTGGCCCACTCGCCTTTGTAATATTAAGCCCTGAGAGCGAAGGAAAATACATATTTGTATAGTATGAAGCGTTAAGAAAAGTTGGAAGGGTGAAAGGAGAAATAACACTGGAATAATGGGGCTAAACATAAGGGAGAAGGGGTTATATATATATAAAAAAAAAAAAAAATTAAGCCCAGAGAAAAAGGAAAATACATATTCCGAATATATATATATAGATATACTGTATATATTATATAGTGTGAAGCCTGAAGAAAAGTTGGAGGGGTGGAAAAGAACGAATACTGTAGCACTGGAATAATGGGGTTACACATGAGGGAGAAGGGGTTATATAAAAAATACCCCCTTTAGCCCAGAAAAAAAGGAAAATACATATTCCGAAAATATATACAGTATATATATTTATATAGTATGAAGCGTCAAGAAAAGTTGGAGGAGGTGGATAAGGAGGAATAGCACTGGAATAATCTGGGAAGGAGTTAGGGGAGAGAAGTTTGGGTGAAGTTCAGCGGTGGTGGAGATTGTGGTGATGATGGAGTTGGTGATGGTGGTGGCGTAGGTTGGTGGTGGTGGTGGTGGTGACGAAAGTGTTTGTTGGCTGTGGTGATGGAGATGGTGGCATGGTGGTGGTGGTGGAGGGGATATTGGGTATGGTGGCAAAGGTGTTTATTGATGGTGGTGATTGAGATGATGGTGGTGACAATGGTGGCGAAGGTGTTTGTTGGTGGTGATGATGGTGGAGAAGGCATTAGTGGTGATGGTGGAGGTGTTGCTGGTGATGAAGGGGATGATGGTGGTGGTGAAGGTTTTAGTGATGGTGGTGGTGGTGAGGATGGAGATGGTGGTGACTGGTGCTGTTGATGGTGAGGATGGAGATGGTGTTGTTATTGTTATTGGTGGTGTTACATGTGACTACGTTAAAGAATATTATTTAGTATTAGGGGGTAGGGTAGGGAGAACTAGGTGTGAGCTGGAACAGAGGGTCTTTTGTGAAGGTTTGTTTATGTGATCTCTCTCTCTCTCTCTCTCTCTCTCTCTCTCTCTCTCTCTCTCTCTCTCTCTCTCTCTCTCTCTCTCTCTCTCTCTCTCTCTCTCGCTCTCTCTCCTCTCTCTCTCTCCTCTCTCTCTCTCTCTCTCTCTCTCTCTCTCTCTCTCTCTCTCTCTCTCTCTCTCTCTCTCTCTCTCTCTCTCTCTCTCTCTCTCTCTCTCTCTCTCTCTCTCTCTCAAGTGTAATAGCTAGACACTGCCAATTTTGCGTGTGCTTGACATACTGTATATTGTTCGTGCGTAATAAACAAATCTCTCTGACACACAGACACAAACAGACACGCACACAGACACACTGACACACAGACACACCCACAGAGAGAGAGACAGACACACTGACACACACACGCACAGACACAGACACACTCACACACACTACATATAAAGGGTATATATAGGAAAGAGGCCAAAAGGGGGACACAATGACTCCAGGATGCCTTCACCTCCCTTATAGGCCCCCTCCACGCCAAACACAAGGAGCGAGAGTGTGTGTGTGAGAGGAGGGGGGTGGGGAGTGCGGGGGAGGGATAGAGAGATTGGTGAGATTTGATATGTTCATTATGCACCAGATATAACATTACACAATTACATAATATACACTAGTACTATGCCTGAGAGAGAGAGAGAGAGAGAGAGAGAGAGAGAGAGAGAGAGAGAGAGAGAGATTGATATTATTTGATATGCATATAATGCACCAAACAAGACATTACGAAAGTACATAATAGGCTCAGGTACTAGGCCTCAGAAAGAGAGAGAGAGAGAGGTTTACTTGGATTTACATAGATACATTGGCCACACTGACTATATGATCCAAATGAGGTGGTCAGGACATAATTTGAGGAGATTTTGCATTATATGGAAGTTAGTCAGTCAGTCAGTCTGTCTGTATCCAAACCCGTACTCCCGTAAACGGGTAGGGAGGATTAACAAGAAACCTAGGAAAGGGAACAGAGATGACAGGGAAAGAATACATATAATAATAGACGCCAGCCTAAAGAATAGCACTCTATCTAATCGTAATACCATTAACTCACCAGACCACCTAATCTTGTGGAAGTTATGGGTTCACTTTTTGGGCGATTTGTGCATGTATTCATTATTTGTGCATGTATTCATTATTTGTGCATGTATTCATTATTTGTGCATGTATTCATTATTTGTGCATGTATTCATTATTTGTGCATGTATTCATTATTTATGCATGTATTCATTATTTGTGCATCTATTCATTATTTTTTTAGTTTCCTCCCTAGACCTCCCATCAAATTTAAAAATAAATCCATTAGATCCCCCTTCTAGATTAATTTGTACATTTTTCGGTAGAAAAATGTCCTGGACGAAGGCCGATTCTTCAAACATTACAAGCTCACTATCATTCGCCAGGGAAAAAATCGACACTTAAATAGCACGAAAGGTCTAAATATTGACGAAGAAATGGGGTGAAAGGTCTTAAAATCGACTAACTAATGGGTCAAACATCTCAACATCTGAAAACTAATGAGGCTAAACATGAGGGAGAAAGTGGGTCCAGAAAAACGGTCTGCATCCCCTTATTATGATAAATGACCCGAACCATCCGCTAGTTGTCGGAAATAGTCCATGTTAATTGACTTCTATAGCCCTCAACCTAGATTATCTCTCTCTCTCTATCAGTACAATACCATTTATCCAACTCTCTTTTAATTACACCGCCCGTACTTCAACGCTAAGGAGACGTCGTTAGCGGAGTTTACAGCACACACACACACACACACACACACACACACACACACACACACACACACACACACACACACACTCTCCTTTTATATTATTACTGGTGGTACTTCAGTGTTAAGGAGACGTTGTTAGCTGAGTTTACAGTACAACACGTCTGTTTCCCACGGGCAGTGTGAGAGAGAGAGAGGGGGGGGGGGAGTGTGTGTGTGTGTGTAGTGTAATGTAGGTTTAGGGGTGAGTGAGTGTGTGTGTGGTAGGGGAGGGGAGACGAATGAGTGTTTATGTGTGTGTGTGTGTGTGTATTGGATATGTATGTGAGGTCAGTATGAATGGGGATATGATAGGGAGAATACAGGCACTGGCTGAAGGATATTTTCGGGTCTCGGTTAATAATAAATAGGAGGGAATGCCAAATGTTCGTGCTCTGGTCATAATTCTACTGTATATAATATAGCACCATCATAATCATCTTCTATACCGATGACGTCTTTTGAGTTTTATTCTAGCTATATTTAGACGATTGTATGCAGTTTAAGAAGGATCTGTGGTAATATAAATGGTTAAGTGAGATAGTTCAAAGCCTGTTAGATGCTGGAGGCCCTTTGGAAACTGAATAAAATCGTCTATTAGTAGCCAGAATAAGTTAATAAGACGTCGCCGGTAAAGAAGGGGTTAATGTGATTCTAATGCTAAACAGAAATTTATCTCTAACTTAAACCCCTAATGCCCTCTTTGCCTATCTTATCAAATACTCGGCCAAGGTAATGTAGTTTAGGAGTTTAATATCGCGTCAAGGAGAAGCCACTACTCTCATTATTTATATTCTCACTGTAGTGAATCCGTTCTTCCTTATTTCCAGTTACCGGTAGAATATTGCATTTTGTATTTTTTTTTTCTTATGGAAATTATGAAATATATCTCGATTAGCTGTCCAAATTATAGGCTATATCTATATCAATACAAATAATTATTGTTTTAGAGTAGATATAGGCCTTTACCATATGGAAGTAATTGGTTTCAGTCTCAGAAGTAGATTATAAGCTCAAAAAATAAATAAATAATGGTATCCAGCATATAATGAAAACGACGTCATCGTGCTGAAGGAGTTAACAATGATGTATTCGTTAATTTGGCGGCAGTGCATTGTTTTCCCGCCAGGGTGTGTTCTCGTCATTAGCGGGAAATGTGTGTGTGAGGGAACAAAGACATAGCCCCTCCAGTCCTCCTCCCTTTATGCCACCTCCAGCAATTGTGAGAGAGAGAGAGAGAGAGAGAGAGAGAGAGAGAGAGAGAGAGAGAGAGAGAGAGAGAGAGAGAGAGAGAGAGAGAGCATATTCAACATGTACTAACCGACATGCAAGCTGATACAAACTCAGTGCATAGACAATTAAATTCATATATGTATACTTGCATATATACATACATACAGTACATGCATGCATATGAAGTAGGGAAAGTAGGAATAACAAGCCACTAAAGTTTTGATTGGACGAGGGAAGTGTGTGTGTGTGTGTGTGTGTGTGTGTGTGTGGTGTAAGAAAAAATAGTATTATTACATATATTACCGTAATATATTTATTGATCATTATCATTTTTTAAATAATTAATAATAAATAAATAATACATACATAATAATAATATAATCAGTAATAATATTATTGATATAATTATGTTTATGGTGAACAATTAAAAATACATATATTATAATGCGTTTTAAATATTGATGACAGTGAAATGAGATATTTCAAAATAGACTGAAAATGGCCCCTTTATCCTCGTAGGCATGGCGGAAGGCTTATAAAGGGCGGGGCAGAAAGAGAGGATCAATAACGTCATAATTGGAGGAGGGGAGTGAAAGAGAGACGGAAATTAACGAAGCGTATCCCTGTGTCCCCGGTTAATGTCCCGTGTTACAAGTACCTACCGACTATTATGTACTTGTTAGGAAGGCCAGTTTTAGTTACGTTAATGAGTAATGGGGTTGATGTATGTATTTATGTATTGTATATACCCAGGCACATACCCCATAGCTGGGGGTGGCTGTCTCGAGACAGAGCTCGACAGAAACAACAAAATTATATATAATAAAATACATAGCATTCACACACATCTAGGTCGGCCAGGAGAAGACTCAGGGTAGATGCAGTCACTTATAAATATTCGTGGACCCCCTTTGTTATTTGGTATGCAATTATATTTATGTGGATAGATTTTTGGATGGAATGTACTTTTCTATAAATAGTATGCATAGCTTTTGTAATTAATGCATAGAACATTTAATTCATAGATTCGTTTCCTGTGTTATACCTCCATGATTAGAAATAGGTGATATACACTAATTTTTATGAGTAACTGTCTTTGTATATATTTGTTAAGAACATTATTAGGGCAACAGAGTGGTCGGGGGACACACACATTCACAGATAAATTAAAAATGGTTGGATTGTCAGAAACAGTGGTACTAGTCAAAGGGAATTAGTGGAACAGAAACTGACAAGTGACAAGAACATAATAAGAGAGGGAGAGAGATTAGGATTAGATGCGTATTTTATGCTGCAAAAATACATTACAGAAGCACATATAATAAACGAGACAGTATCTGCACCATATGACTTCGGCCTAATTACATAACAGGGAGAGAGAGAGAGAGAGAGAGAGGGGGGGGGGGGGGGTGAAGTGAGAGAGAGGGGGGGGGGGAGAGAAAGAGAGGTGGAGAGGACCCCCAAATCTTATTCAGTGACGTTACTTAGCAACCACACCAAGCCCTCTTGACCATCACCCCCCTCGCTCCTGTGATGATTCATTTCTCTCTCTCTCTCTCTCTCTCTCTCTCTCTCTCTCTCTCTCTCTCTCTCTCTCTCTCTCTCTCTCTCTCTCTCTCTCTCTCTCTCTCTCTCTCTCTCTCTCTCTCTCTCTCTCTCTCTCTCTCTCTCTCTGTTATGTATATTAGGTCTAAGTCCTAATGGTGCAGATACTAACTCCTTTATGTGGCTCTGAAATGAATAAAAAGGGCATCCAATCTCTCTCTCTCTCTCTCTCTCTCTCTCTCTCTCTCTCTCTCTCTCATTGTTGCTTGTCTTTTCCTTCCCATTGATTCATTTCCTTGACATTCCACCAACAATATCACTATTCAAGATTTCGTCTATAATGTACGGTATGTATCGCTATTTGCCTGCCATTCTTTTCTCAGGGTCTACTTTCCTCTGCACTGCTGTTTCCGACTTTTTAACACACACAGAGAGAGAGAGAGAGAGAGAGAGAGAGACAGAGACAGAGACAGAGAGAGACCTAGCACACACGCCATCAACAGCAACAACAACAACAACAAGAAGAAGGCTCCCTACTGCCCCCTATTATTTCCCGTAGTAAAGCTAAGACTGGCGCCAGGGAAAGAAAGAAAGAAAGAGAGAGAGATTCACTGTCTGGTGCCACGCCCTATTGTTCGGGACTCTGCGTGTTCTCCAATTGTTATTATTTTACTTTTTGTATTGTATTGTATTCTATTGTGTTTTTTGTGGTCGTTCTTCAGTTTTTATTATATTTTATGTATTTATTTATTTTGTTGTGGTTTGTTTGGTTTTCTGTTTTGAACCCTATTCATTATCTGTATGTTCTTCCGTTTTCTTGCTTTTTACCCTTTTTATACTCTGTATTGTGTTTTATGCTGTCGTTCTACAGTTATTGTCCTGCTTAACGTTGCGTTTTATCTCGGTTTCATTTGTGTTTCTGAAATGTTTGTCACGTTTTCACTTTGTGCTGTCGTTCCTCAGTTTTGTTGGGTTTTCCTTTTTTATGTTGTGTTTTAACTCCATTTTGTTTGTCTGTACTTTGTTCATGTTTTCATTATATGTTAGAGATGGTTTTACTTTCATGATTTCAATATTTGCCCTTGTGTTGTTATGATTGTAGCGCCAGAGAGATTCACTGTCTGATGCCACACCCTGCTATATGGTTCTCGGTCTGTTCTCCATTTTGATCATTTAGTTCCTTGTTTTCCTCTGCTCTATTTTGTTTCTCTTAGTGTACATTAACCCTTCGTAATGTACGTATATATTCTTCGGATCTCGAACTGTTCTCTATTTTGTTCATTTGGTTCTCCTGCTCTGCAAAGTTCCCAATTTCTGCCAGGTTAGCTTGAATACACTTCATAGGGTCTCTGCTTTCCCCCAACCCTCCTACTTCCTCCACTCAATTCCTTCCACGACTCGGAGCTGGCCCTCATCCAACTCAATGGTCGGGGTTTCCTTTCCCATCTACAATAGTTTGAATCACGGGAGTTTCGTCATCTTTGTTGGATTTTTTTTTTTTTTATTTGCTGTCACAGGATTGGTTAGTTTTCAGATTTTACGGCGTTCGGCCCATTAGTTTGGCCATTTTAAGACCTTTCGTCCCATTTCTATATCAATATCAAGACCTTTCGTGCCATTTAGGTGTGGATTTTTTCATGGCGAGCGATATCGAGCCTGTAATCTTAAGAGAAATCGGCCTTCGGCCGGGACATTTTTATATCGAAAAATGTACAAATATATCTTCAAGGGGGTGTTCTTTTAAGCTTGATGGAACTAAGAAATAAATTAATATATAAATAATTAGATCCCCCAAAACTAGCCACTGTTCCCTTTAACTAAGTTTGGGTTAGAAGGAGGGAAGGTTGTATCCGTAGACTTTTGGAGGAGTGCGTGCGTAGAGTAACGAGACTGGCTGACATCACTACCCCTTCTCTCTCTCTCTCTCTCATACGATTTATGTAGTAAAAACTTGTCTTATATGCAATATATTTGTCATGTCAATCACGTGCCAAATAAACATTTCTAATCCGTTATCATACAATTACTTTCTTAAGCTGAAGGCAAGCTAGGATATTGGATAACCTCGATGAGCCTCAGTTTATGTAATCTGTACTGATGTCGAGTTAAACTTTTCATTGTATGATGACGCTTTGATATATTTTTCTGGCTTTAAGTAATCGAATGTATTCAGTTTAGGAACGAAATTTTTGGAATCTGAAGATTTAGTAGGATAACATTTACCCCATTGATTACCCGTAAATCTGAGTATGATCGTTTAATCTTATCTGAGTAAAGTGAACGAGTGCCACCGTGAACTGAAGGGGTTAAGATGATCCATACCTAGCCCTTTCCCCCCAAGCCCCCACACATTATGTTCCATACTAGCCCTTTCCCCCCAAGCCCCCACACATTATGATCCATACTAGCCCTTTTCCCCCCAAGCCCCCACACATTATGTTCCATACTAGCCCTTTCCCCCCAAGCCCCCACACATTATGATCCATACTAGCCCTTTCCCCCCAAGCCCCCACACATTATGTTCCATACTAGCCCTTTCCCCCCCAAGCCCCCACACATTATGTTCCCCAATGAAATGACATTAATGATTTATTAATAAACCCCATTTTTCTCTCCCCAGGTAAGTGTTTGGCGGCTCGTGCTTATAATGTTTGGAGGCTGGTATGTATCGGTTATCAACTTTATATTGTGTGTTTGTAGATAAGGTAGTGGTGGTAAGCAACTTGGTTGAGCCCGAGAACTTTCAGTCCTTTTCTGTACTTCTCACTTCTCAGCTTGTTCTTCCTCTGTCCAATTACTCGTCGTCCTATTCTACTCCAGTCATCTGGTCTGGGGTAGTTGTAAGAGACTGGTACAGAAAGGGTTAACTCCTTCATTATTAGAGTGCGCATCATTCCCCTATATTTTGGCTCTCATTAGACGACTTTATGAAATTTGGAAAGGGAATTTGAAAGTCAGAGGCCTTTTTTTCCTAGAGGGCCTACCAAAACTGAATATAATTGTCTAAAGATAACTTAAAAAGGTCGTCCTAATACAACACCACGATCACTATAATAATAATTACCACCGCTACTATCATCATCACCAAGATTATCATCGCTACCACCATTAGCCTTATCATCAGCAATATCATCAATACTACGACTATCATCATTTTAATCACCACTATCATCATCACCATAATAGTATTCCCCAAACTATTGAAGAAGATGTTTATCAGAAATAGCCGGTCAATAGGCGAGCTGTTCCAATGCCTTCTCTATACTGTATAGAGAAGGCATTGGCTGTTCCCACGCAAGCGAGGATAGCGACTCCGAGAAGAGAAGAAGAAGAAGAAGTGTGTTTGGTCCCTATAGGGTTGGCCAATAGGTGCAAGAGTTGATTGGTCCAGACAGGCTCCTGGAGTTGACACCTTAATTGGTAGATACCAGCCAGAGAGACGATCATTCTGATATTACCACTTGTAAGATTAAATACAATATATATATATATATATATATATATATAGAGAGAGAGAGAGAGAGAGAGAGAGAGAGAGAGAATTGATAAACAAAATTAGCGTTTAGTATTTGAACGCTGGTATAAATTTAATTTGGAGAATCACAAGAATTCATAATCATCAATCGAAATAGCCTACATGGTATATAGAAAACTAATACTGGACAGTTAATTAAAACAGTACCACAGGTCTGAGTAAGTTCAGTAGTACATGTAACGAGGTGGGGAAGGTAACACGATACTTCAGTCATTTATTTGCCGGTTTGTGCACCAGTTGTGTGTGTGATTATATTTTTGGTGTGTCTGCGTCTCTCTATGTGTGGCGTGAGCAAAGTATGTGTGTGTTAGCTAATCACTGATGCTCTTTATAAGTTGTATTATATTTATTGACGTGTTTGCTAACTGTGTGTGGTGTGATCTAAGTATGTGTGTGTGTGTGATTATATTTTTGGTGTGTCTGCATCTCTGGGCGTGGTGTGTTCGAAGTATGAGTGTGTGTTAGTAAATCCTTATTGACTGATGCCTCTGTATTAGTAGTTTTATTATATGTTTGGTGTGTCTGCTTCTCTGTGTGTCGTGTGAGCTAAGTATATGTGTGTTAGTTAATCCCTTGTTGACTGATACCTCTTTATGAGTTAGTCATGTTAATAGAAAGGGATGGATCAGTGGTTGGCGTTGAAGAACTGGTTAACCCGTTCAGTACCAGGAACGTCCTTTCCATCATATACTGGCAACTATTAGACTATTTTATTCAGCTTAGGAAGGACCTCTAGCAATAATCAGGCTTCAAACTCTCTCAACCAACCCTTTCAAATACCACATATCCTTCCTAAGCTGCATAATATCGTCTAAATATAGCTAGAATATAATATAACACACGTCGCTGGTACTCAAGGGGTTAACGAAGATCATTTTTCAGTGACATGGAAATTGTAGTAAATATTTAAAGAGGTTATTTAAAGTTAGAGACTACCTTGAGTTGGTATCTCCCTCGAGTAAGTTTATTGTTTTGGTTGATCTTAACCCCTTCTGTACCGGCGACGACTTTTGTATTTTATTCTAGCTATATTTAGACGATTTTGTGCAGTTTAAGAAGGATCTGAGGTAGTAAAAAGGTTTAAGCGAGATAGTTCGAAGCCTGTTAATTGCTGGAGGCCCGTTTTAAACAGAAACATATCTCCTAATAGTAGCCAGCATAAAGCTAAAAGGACGGTACCGGTAATGCAGGGGTTAAGGCCCTATGATGGCGTGCATTAAGGGGATGTTTCCACTTGAGGGATTTTTTGTCGAACTTCCTTCTCCCTCATGTTTAGCCCCATTGCTTTTGAGATTTTAAGACGTTCGCCCCATTAGTTTGATGATTTTAAGAACCCTCGCCCCATTTAAGACCATTCGTGCCATTTAGGTGTCGATTTTTTCCTGGCGAGCGATAGCGAGCCTGTAATTTAAGGGGAACCGGCCTACGGCCGGGACATTTCTCTACCGAAAAATGTACAAATTTATCTTGAAAGGGGGTCTAGGGGGAGTAATTTTAAGCTTGATGGAAGTCTAGGGAATCAACTAAAAACCTGCCCTTAATGTTTACCCCTTACATAATGATCTGTAGGGCGGGGTGGCTATGATAGCTTTATCAGTGGCTCCTCTCAGCTCTCTCTCCTACGCTAGTGAATTAATTATACCCGACACTCTAATCATCTTAAGGGGAGACTGACCGTTTATTTGGTCTGTTAATTAATGTATTCATATATTTTTTTAGTTTCCTCCCTAGACCTCTATCAAGCTTAGAAAAACACACCCTAGACCCCCCTTCAAGATAAATTTGTACATTTTTCGGTAGAAAAATACAAAAAAATGTTTGGGCCGAAGGCCGATTTCTCTTAAAATTACAGGCTCGTTATCGCTCGCCAGGAAAAAATCGACACCTAAATGGCACGAAAGGTCTTAAAATTGACAACGAAATGGAGCGAAAGGTGTTAAAATCGCCAAACTAATGGGCCGAACGTCTTTTAATCTCAAAACTAGTGGGGCTAAACATTAGTGAGAAGGGGGTCCAGAAAAACGGTCTGCCTCCCCTTAACTGGGCGAGAATTTGGCACGTCCTTATGTTGATTAATGAACTGTGACTTGATTTTAATAATGGATCGTATTCCTGATATAGGAACCAGTGATGTAATTTGTTCAAGTTAGGGGTGAGGTAGACAGGTTGGGGAAGTGAACATTTTCCCTTTAACTCGTTCATTACCGGTGCCGTCCTTTTAACTTTATTCCGGCTATTATTAGACGATTTTAGTCAGTTTAAAAGATGCCTCTAGTATTAAAAGGCTTCGAACAATCTCACTTAACCCTTTTTATTACCACAGATCCTTCTTAAACTGCACAAAATCGTCTAAATATAGCTAGAATAAAATACGAAAGTCGTCGCCGGTACAGAAGGGGTTAAGAATTCGAGAGAAGTAGAACAGGACAGAAACAGCAAAGTAGAGGAGTAAAAAGTGGAAGGCTGTCCTCCTTGCTATTGTTTTAAGTTCTTCCTCTATTAATTTCCATACGACTGGAATTTGTGTATATTTCGGACATAATTTGTGTATATTTCGGACATAATTTTATTCGTGCACGTGTAAAGACCTTGAGTGTTTTTTTGTATTTTTTTTAATTTATTTTAAGAATTTGAGACTAAATTTGAAACATTTGACGGAAGAAAAAACAAGTTCTCGTAAGGGTTTATTTCATGTTTTACTACCGTCACTAACATTAATCTGCATGTCTCCTTTTACCTTGTCTGTCCATGCCCGGAAGTGTATAATTAACCTTCTGCATTACACACGCATACACACACACACACACACACACTCTCTCTCTCTCTCTCTCTCATTTTTTTTTAGCTCCGAGCACATCACAATACTAGATAATTCTGTACAGTTGGATATTTTGTTTTGTTTTAACTTGAATATCAGTTTAATTCCACTGCGCACTGTATATAAATTGTTGCAAGATATTAACAATAGTACAAAATGCATACAGCACTCACAAACGATAGTGCTATCGGGTAGGTACCTGTCAGTATAACGTGAACACATGACCCCTACCTACTGCTACCCTACAAATAACCTACATTTATAATACAAATCAAATATATATATCACAAAAGCAAGCAATTGATAGCCTACTATCAAAAGTGAATAAATATAATGAAGTAGAATAATTACAAGATATTGAGAAGCAACAACAAATTTATGTAGAGTATTCTTTTAACAAGAACAAAATAATTATATAAATAAATAATTTTAGAAGTAGATAAACAACCAATGTAGGCTATACAAACAGTATGCAGAAGATTTACGAGTAACTTCAAGTTAAAAATGCTTAGTTAATGTAACAAACAGTATGCAGAAGATTTACGAGTAACTTCAAGTTTAAAATGCTTAGTTAATGTAATTGACAATTTATGAATTGATCACAATATTCCAAAAATAATATTTGAAATTTGTCGTGAAAAGTTAGGCTCGACCCTACTTGATTTGGAAGTCTGTGAAATATCAACTGGCTGACTGAATACGTAGAGTTTTATAGATTTTTCTTTTCACTCTGAAAACTGTGTATATCTATGTAAGTTGTATTATAATATATATTATTATTTTCAGTCCTATTGCTTGAATTTCAGGAAGGACAAAGGTATTTATATCTTACACACACACTCCAGTGAGCCCAAGTACTTTTTATCTTTGACTGTACTTCCTATTTCTCAACTTATTCTTCCTCTATCCAAAACTCTCGAATCTCCTACTTTTCTATAGCCATCATTATCATCCATTACATTAACACGCTCATCACTAAAGACCAAAATATATGTAAATAGTGACAAATCTCCAACACACACACACACACACACACACACACACACACACACACACACCCAACCGGTGGTGTGTTTATCGGTACACACGTTATTTTTGCATGCTTGCGAGTACATTTTTCGATTTTTAAACCTAAATAAAACTATCTAGATAAAACTTAACCTAACCTAACCTACCTAACCTAACCTAACTTACCTAACCTAACCAAAAACACTCCATTTCAACGTATTTTAAAGAGGTGTGTACACTTAAACTGTCGCCCTAAACCTCATGTACCTGCAAACCTACATATTTAGTTAATTTTGTACCTTTAAACACACACACACACACACACACACACAGCACATAAAACACACATAAAGACACATGAACACTACTGAATACAACACTTCGCCATACAACACACACAGACAGAGAGAGAGAGAGTGAGTGAGAGCACATAAAACAGGCACTGGGATAGACACACAAATATCACTAAAGACCAATGTTTAAAGGGACATGGGCCGGTTTTCTGGACCACTTTCTCCCTCATGTTTAGCCACATTAGTTTTCATATGTTTGCCCCATTAGTTAGTCGATTTTAAGACCTTTCGCCCCATTTCTTCGTCAATATTTAGACCTTTCCTGCTATTTAGGTGTCGATTTTTCCCCTGACGAACGATAGTGAGCCTGTAATGTTGGAAGAACTGGCCTTCGGCCGGGACATTTTCTACCGAAAAATGTACAAATTAATCTAGAGGGGGGATCTAATGGATGTTTTGTTTTTTTTATTTGATGGAGGTCTAGGGAGGAAACTAGAAAAATAATGAATACATGCAAAAATCTACCAAAAAATGTACCATCTCCCCTTAAACAAATAGGGACAAACCTCCTCCACAGAGAGAGAAAGATTGGGGGGGGGGATTGTGTGTGTGTGTGTGTTTGAGTGATAACACATAAAACAGACACTGGGATAGACACTTAAACATCACTAAAGACCAAAGTTTAAATAAATAATGACAAACCTCCGCCATACAACACTTAGTCAGCCCGGCGCGCGGCGCCTTGCTTAATTTATGTAAACAAACATTAGGTGGTGAGTCACGTGACCACATCAGCTGGCTTCACCCTTTTAGTGCCGTGACGTGTGTGTATAGTCAGGCAGAAGAAGAAGAAGGCTGGCACTAGACGATTTTTTGCAGCTTCGGTTAGCCCTGTGAAAGTGTAGAAGCTCGTCGAGGTAGTTTTTGTCCGTTTGCTTTCTAAAGATAATTCCTAAAATGGTCATAAAATAGAGCTGCATCATTTAAGGTGTGGGTTTGTTTCTGGACCGCCTTCCCTCGTGTTTAGCCCCATTAGTTTTGAAATTGTAAGACGTTTGCCCCATTAGTGTCGTGATTTTAAGACCTTTCGCCCTTATTCTTTGTCAATTTTAAAAACTTTCGTGCTATGTCGATGTTTTTTCCTGGTGAGCGATAGCTAGCCTGTAATATAGGAGGAATTAGCCTTTGGCCGTGACATTTGTCTACAGAATAATGTTTAGCTTTGTATAAGCTTGAAGGTCTAAGGAGCAAAACTATATAATGCTCAATATGTATTATTTTGCAGTAAAATGGCATATTTATGTCTTTAAATATGGAAATGTGTTTGGTTCTTATCAATATATATATATATACAGTACACTGCTGTTCTATATAATTTGAATTTCAATAATATACCCCAATTTGTGGTACTACATAAACGTCAGCCAGAAAAAGTCATCGTAGTGAACTGGATAATTTTTGTATAAACAAACATGAGGCGATGAGTCACGTGACCAATTCAGCTGGCTTAACCCTTTTAATGCAATGGCTCGTTTCGGGCTATATTCTGGCTAATATTAGATTATATTATTCCGCTGAGGAACGTACTGTACCATATACTCAAGAGTATTATTGTCTTTCATTTCTTGTTCTTTTTTTGGCTATTATTAGACGATTTTATTCGGATTAGGAAGAGTATATGGAAATCAAAAGGTTAATTGAGATCTTTTTACCCTTTTAATTCCCACAGATCCTTCCTAAATTATATAAAATCGTCTAATGATAGCCAGAACATTCTGCCAAAATCTGTCATAATCGTCAGAGGGTTAAAGAACCTTTCATTTTCCACCATACTCTCTGAAAGCCTTGAGGGAACGTGGTTAAACAAAAAAAAAAAAATTGAAGTTGAAGGTGGTCTGGAAGAACCTTTTTAGGAATTCGACGCGCGGGGTGAAACAGAAGACTGTTTGGGTTCAGAAGGTCCTGTCTTGTTTGTTAGTGTTGAGGATTAGTGTTAACAGAAAGGGGGGTACATTATTAAATCTCTTAAGCTTTGCATTGGTTAGCTCATTATCACATATGTTTTTATCGTTAGCCCTTGAACTTGTCTTCATAATCTTGAGTATGATCTAAGATTTAGGAAGAAACATAATTCGAGAAAATAATTTATATTTGTGTTTGCGCTACCAAGTGATATAGTGGGATGAAGAACGATACAGAGCTTTAAGATAAAATTCGATAGGCATATGAACGAGATGGGTTGGGTGTGAGTGGGATCTGCTGGGTGTGGGCCAATCGGCGCTCTGTAGCCCCCATATTTCCGACCTCTGACCGTTTTGGTGAGGTCGGTCCCCAGGGTATTAGTGACCTGGGCCTATAATTAGGCCTTGTAATAATTGGGGTTGGGTGTGAGAGGGATCTGCCTTGTGTGTGCCAATCGGCTTTCTGCAGACTCCCATTTTCTTATGTTCTTATGTATTAAATCTAAGATAGTGATGTTTACATCGGCTCCTTATCTATTATCACAGGTGTATTGGAATATATTTGGCTATGGTAATTAATGAGAGTGCAAGGGAACTCTTAGAGAGAGCTGATAATGATGATCAGGTGAAGCAAGATGAGATGTTTATAGTGATCTGATGATGAAAATGGGGAAAACGAGTATAGCGATTAGCTTACTGGTGATGATGATGGTATTAAGGAGAGGCAGACCGTTTTTCTGGACCCACTTCTCCCTAATGTTTAGCCCCACTACTTTTGAGATTATAAGACGTTCGGCCCATTAGTTTGCTATCCTCTCACAATCATCCAACACATACCACTGATTTTAGTGTAATGAAAAGGAGCGGAGTAATGAGGTTTTGAGCACCCCAGTCCCTCTTCCGAGAATGACCTGAAGGGCCTTATTTGGCTAACTGTGTTGTGATGCTGCTCTCTCTCTCTCTCTCTCTCTCTCTCTCTCTCTCTCTCTCTCTCTCTCTCTCTCTCTCTCTCTCTCTCTCTCTCTCTCTCTCTCTCTCTCTCTCTCTCTCTCTCTCTCTCTCTCTCTTCTCTTCTCTCTCTCTCTCTCTCTCTCCTCTCTCTCTACTCTCCTATCTCTCTCCTATCTCTCTCCTATCTCTCTCTCTCTCTCTCCCTATATATATATATATATATATATATATACGGTACTATTTTATTGATAGCTAGAGAAACCAAAGCTGAATTGATTTGCGAAGTCTTTTGTTAATCAATGGATACACTTGCAATAGTTTGTTTTATTATTATATATTTCACCCAAACACCAAACACCTCCAATGAAATTAATGAAAGCATACAGTATGTAATTCAACAAAAACATAGAATGGTAAAATCGCCTTTATACTGAAATGAGGAGAAAGTAATGCCGTATATGCAAGATCATGGTTCCGCGTACCGTGTGCACAGAGCAGGTGCAGGTTGCAGCTGTAGGCAGATGTATGATAATATATGAACAATAATCTAGTAACTCATATCATTTTTGGCCGGGTAAAGAAAAGCGTTGGAAATAGACTGCCTTAGGTACAGTTGGCCACGTGAATTATATACACTCCATAATGTTATGGGTGGAAGGAAAATTAAGGGGAGATGGGTCGTTTTTCTGGTCCGCCTTCTCCCTCGTGTTTAGCCCCATTAGTTTTGAGATTTTAAGACGTTCGGCTCATTAGTTTGGCGATTTTAAGACGTTCGGCTCATTAGTTTGGCGATTTTAAGACCTTTCACCCCATTTCTTTGTCAATATTAGGACCTTTCGTGCTATTTAGGTGTCTATGTTTTCCTGGCGAGCGATAACGAGCCTGTAATTGTAGGAGAAACCGGCCGGAGGGGGACATTTTTTTACCGAAACATTTACAAATTTATCATGAAAGGGGGTCTAGGGGGTGTAATTCTTAGCTTGATGAAGGTCTAGCGAACAAACTATAAACCTCCCCTTAAGCAACACAAAGCAAATATTATAGACAGTCTTAACCCTCTCCGACATATGACGCGATTTTGAGCCTATTGGGGATACTTTAAAGCCTTTGTGACCATCAGGGGTATTTAGAAACCTTTAGTTTAGTTACTTCAACCTCTGCAGTTGTCTTTGAGTTAGCTGTGGGCAGATTTTTTTGTTTGGAGAGGTAATTATAAGAGTGAGATAACTCTATTTCTTATTGCTAATCTGACAACCTCTGCGTCATAAATGCGTGAAAGGGTTAAGCTACCCATTGCTTTGTTATTTTCTGTTTTTGCGTTTCTAATATCAGTATTTATGAATAACTAAAATATCACACATAAAAGAAGCCCTAGACCAGTTGGGAAACTTGTCGACTGCAAAACCACGACCTTCATTGCTGTTCTTATACTTATAATCGCAGCTATCTCAAGCTAAATCGAAAGGACAGAACACAACCCACAACGAGGGGCGACGTGCTCCTCAGTGCTGCTAGGACAGAGGCGAACACAACCTTAAGTGAACTCCACCTTTAACCCGTCCAGTACCAGAGATGTCTTTTTCATCATATTCTGGCAACTATTAGACGATTGTATTCAGGTTAGGAAAGACCTCTAGCAATAATAAGGCTTCAAAATACCTCAACCAAACCTTATAAGTACCACAGATCCTTCCTAAACTACATAATATCGTCTCAATATTGCTAGAATAAAGTATAACACACATCACTGGTACTAAAAGGGTTAACTCTTTTCCTTTGTTCTTTCTTTCCTCCTTTACGTCTCTCTTCATTCTTACAGATCTCTTACCTTCCTAACCTTTCTATCCCCCTCAACTTTAAGATTTTGAGACTTTAAGGGGAGGCAGACCGTTTTTCTGGACCCCCTTCTCCCTAATGGTTAGTCCAACTAGTTTTGAGATTATAAGACGTGTGGCCCATTAGTTTGGCGATTTTAACACCTTTCGCCCCATTTCGTTTTCAATATTAAGACCTGTCGTGCCATTTAGGTGTCGATTATATCCTGGCGAGCGAAAGCGAGCCTGCAATTTTAAGAGGAACCGGCCTTCAGCCGGGATTTTTGTTTTACCGAAAAATGTACAAATTTATCTTGAAGGGGGTGTATTTCTAAGCTTGATGGAGGTAGGAAACTAAAAAATGTATATGAATTAATGAATTAATAGACCAAACAAGCGGGCAGCCTCCCCTTAAATCGATTATGATTATGCTTTCTCTATCTCGTATATGTATTTCGGAGGTTCATATCATCAGGTGATGGGCTCAAGTCTGCCGGGCATTTGTGGTATTGTCTTCTGCACCAGATGAGTCACCCTTCTATTGTGTGTGGAAGAACACAGGTGCGCTGTGCAGGTGTGTAAGGAATAGTAATATGTGTGTGTCTGTGAAGATTAAAACAGGTGTGTAAGGAATAGTAATGTATGTATGTGAAGAATGAAACAGGTGTGTAAGGAATAGTAATGTATGTATGTGAAGAATGAAACAGGTGTGTAAGGAATAGTAATGTATGTATGTGAAGAATGAAACAGGTGTGTAAGGAATAGTAATGTATGTATGTGAAGAATGAAACAGGTGTGTAAGGAATAGTAATGTGTGTAAGTGAAGAATGAAACAGGTGTGTAAGGAATAGTAATGTATGTATGTGAAGAATGAAACAGGTGTGTAAGGAATAGTAATGTATGTATGTGAAGAATGAAACAGGTGTGTAAGGAATAGTAATGTATGTATGTGAAGAATGAAACAGGTGTGTAAGGAATAGTAATGTGTGTAAGTGAAGGAAAGAACAGGTGTGTAAGGAATAGTAATGTATGTATGTGAAGAATGAAACAGGTGTGTAAGGAATAGTAATGTATGTATGTGAAGAATGAAACAGGTGTGTAAGGAATAGTAATGTATGTATGTGAAGAATGAAACAGGTGTGTAAGGAATAGTAATGTGTGTATGTGAAGAATGAAACAGGTGTGTAAGGAATAGTAATGTATGTATGTGAAGAATGAAACAGGTGTGTAAGGAATAGTAATGTGTGTAAGTGAAGGAAAGAACAGGTGTGTAAGGAATAGTAATGTGTGTGTCTGTGAAGAATAGAACAGTTGTGTAAGGAATAGTAATGTGTGGATGTGTAGAAAGAACAGGTGTGTAAGGAATAGTAACGTACGTGTGTAGAGAAGAACAGGTGCAGGTGTAGACAGGTGTGTAGAACATAGTAATGTATGTATTGTAGAGAAGAACAAGTGCATGTGTAAACAGGTGTGTAATGAACAGTATACGGTAGTGTGTATGTGTGTGTAGAAGAACAGATGCAGGTGTAAACAGGTGTGTAATGAACAGTATAGTGTGTATGTGTGTGTAGAAGAACAGGTGCAGGTGTAAACAGGTGTGTAATGAACAGTATAGTGTGTATATATGTGTAGAATAACAGGTGCAGATGTAGACAGATGCGTAAAGAACAGTAATGTGTGTGTGTGTGTGTGTTAGAGAGATATGTATGTATTGTGTATGTAGGAGAACAGGTGCATTGATAGACAAGGTGTGAAAGGAACAGTAATGCCAGGTGTGATGATGATGGTAGTGACTCATCGGGACCCCTGACATATCATCATCATCATCATCTGGCTCACTTCTCTACCTCGGGCACATATCGTCTCATCTCGCATTCTCTACACAGCTCGGGTACTTTACTGCCACACCTGTTACTATTATACCTCATATGTTATTTACTACACCACATCTGTCATTACAATACCACACCACTGACACACCATGCTGCATCACCACTGCTGCCACACATGTAACTATTCTACCACATCTGTCATCACTACACCAACTCACTGACATACCATGGTTAATCACCACTGCTACACCTGATACTATATTACCACATACATAAAGTTATATACTACATCATGTCATCACTATGCCACACCATGCTATATCACCACTGCCACATCTGTTACTGTTGTACCGCATTTGTTATATACTGCACTACAGATCGTCTACTATGCCACATCACTGCCACACATGTTATTATTACACCACATATGATATCATTAGACCACATCACTGCCACACCATGCTATATCACCCCTGCCACATCTGTTACTGTTGTACCGCATTTGTTATATACTGCACTACAGATCGTCTACTATGGCACATCACTGCCACACATGTTATTATTACACCACATATGATAGCATTAGACCACACCATGCTATATCACCACTGCTAAATATGTTACTGTAATACCACATTTGTTATATTTTACACCACATCTGTCTTTACAATACCACACCTGTCATCACTACTACACCACATAATATGTTATTTAGTACACCACATCTGCCATTACAATACCACATCTGTCATCACTACTACACCACAGTACTGCCATACAATGTTCTAGGGCTTCTGTCTCCTGTTCAGAATCAAAATAGTGTTCTTTTAAGTTGTAAGGCATACGAGCTATTCAATGCACCACTATTAGACAGCTTAAAGTATGTAAAAGTGGGATCATTTATTTTTAAACCTAAGAAGGGACTGTAGTTCCCGTCCTTCCGCTATTCTTGACTTGCAGTGTGCTGGCTTAATAATCCAGAAGGGTTGATAGCCTCTGAAGTCCTATTTTAACTAACTAATTAAGACGAAGGTTACATATGGGGTTACATATACTTAGGGTTACCGTTAAATGTGGATTAATCAACATGGCTCTGAGGTTAGATGGTAGAGGTGAAGGGGTGAGTTTGAGGTGATGGGAAGGGCATACATACAGTCACCTCTGAATCCAACTCACTGCTCCGATGCACCCCGCTAGTTTAACCTCAGACAGTCCCCTTGGAGAGGTCGCCTTAAGACATGCTGCTCCTACCCCCTCTATGTCTCAGACGATCACTATTATATATATATATATATAGAGAGAGAGAGAGAGAGACTCCCAAAATATGCTCGTATAAAACCAAAATAATTGCAAGATTAATATCAAAGAAAAGAAATGTCAACATTATCGATTCCTAAGACACCTAGAAGATACATTGCCTATAATTTTTGATAAATATAGTTATGTACACTATTTAGTTATTATATAAGTAACATTACAGGGGTAAAACCTTAGCAATAGTGTCTTTACTGCAATATATATATATCAATCTGAAGCTCAACATATCTTCCCCCCACAAAAACCCGTTCAATCTAAGTTTCCATCAGCGCGTTAAAAACCTGAACGGTGCTGAAATATTGTTAAGGAAGTGGATGAACTCGAGTTTTTGGGTCTCCGTTACATTAACTTATGCGTCAAGATTCGTTAGGGCGCGACTTTTTTTTCCGATGTAGGTTGTTTTTATCCATTAAAGAAAACTTGAGACAGGTTGTGGGTATCATAGTCTCCCTTCTGTAGAATTGAGAATATAGGAGTGATTATTTATTATTGTTACTAATGATAATTATTAGGTATGTATACTTAACCCCTTCTGTACCAACGACGTCCTATTATATTCTGGCAACTGTAAGACGATTTTATTCTGCTTAGGAAGGACTTTACCCATGAAAAGGCTACAGACTATTTTAATCCTTTTTAGCTACCATGCATCTGTCCTAAGTTTCATAAAATGTATTGTCTAACAAAACTGAAATCAAATTATAAAGACGTCATCGGTACTGAATGGGTTCATTGTTTATATGTATATATTCATATATATATTCATATATATATGGGTATATACCCCCATAGCTGGGGGTCGCCGACTCGAGACAGACCGAACAGAAACAACATATATTTAACCCTTTCACGCTTATGACGCAATTTTGAGCCTATTAGGGGTACTTTAAAGCCTTTGTTGCCATCAGGGGTATTTAGAAACCTTTAGTTTAGTTACTTCAACCTCTGCAGTTGTCTTTTGAGTTAGCTGTGGGCAGAAAACTAATTTTGGAGAGGTAATTATATGAGTGAGATAACTATTTCTTATTGCTAATCTGGAAACCTCTGCGTCATAATAGCGTGAAAGAGCTAATTGTTTCTGCAAATTGCATTGAGTGTAATCTTATTGGCGAATTTGTTTAGGTCAGTGGTTTTGTTCTTTTCTTGTGATTGCGTTGAGTGTCATGAAGGGAAGATGGGTCGTTTTTCTGGTCCCCTTTCTCCCTCGTGTTTGGCCCCATTAGTTTTGAGATTATAAGACGTTTGGCCCATTAGTTGGAGATTTTAACACCTTTCGCCCCAATTCGTTGTCAAATTAAAGACATTTCGTGCCATTTAGGTGTCTATTTTTTCCTGGAGAGTGATAGCGAGCCTGTAATTTTAAGAGGAACCTTCCTTGCCGGGACATTATTCTACCGGAAAAAGTACAAATTTATCTTGAAGGGGAGTCTAGTGGGTTGTTTGTCTAAACTTGGTGGAGGTCTAGCGAGGAAGCTAAATTTTTTATAAATTAATTACTTAGAAAAGAAAAAAAACAGCCACGAAGCCCTTAAATACATTGAAATATCCCATATAATAATAAATAATAAATAATACAACTAATTTACTTATTACAGTTTGAGTACGTGAGGTGTACTTTAGGGTGGTTTTATTACTTTGCTCCCTACATCTCCATCAAACTTAAAATAAACACCCACAAGAACCCCATTCGAGATAAATTTGTACATTGTTCGGTAGAAAAATATCCCGGCCAAAGGCTGATTCCCCATAAATATTACAGGCTCGCTATCGCTGGTCAGGATAATTTTGACACGTAAATGGCTCGAAAGGTCTTACAATTGACAATTAAATTGGGCGAAAGAGCTTAAAATCGCCAAACTAATGGGGCAAACGTCTTATAATGTCAGACTAATGGGGCTAAGCATGAAGTAGAAGGGTGTCCAGAAAAAAACCTTACAATGTGGATTAGAATGTAGTAGAGGTGTTTATCACTGTTACCGAACAGTGTAAAGGTAATGGGGCGATACAAGGGGCAGGTGTGTGTCTGTGTGTGTTTACCAAGTGAAGCGATCAGTTTTGTATGTGTGTACTATGTGAACGATCAGGTGTGTGTGTGTGTGTGTGTGTGTGTGTGTGTGTGTGTGTGTGTGTGTGTGTGTGTGTGTGTGTGTGTGTGTGTGTGTGTGTGTGTGTGTGTGTGTGTGTGTGTGTGTGTCCGTCCCCCCCCCCCCCCCCCCTACACGAAGCAGTCCGCACCGATGGATCAAAAAACGCCATCGAGAAGAAGCAGCAGTGACATAAATCATCCAACGCCAAGAAAAAAACAGAGGCAACCGAGGACCACCAGCGATAAGGACCGAGGACAGCCATGAACATAAATGTAGATCCGACAAGAACCAAAAATATTATTAAGGAGCGTTCCGTGAGTTCTAAAATAACAAATTTAAAGGTTTTCTATGCAAACGCTCGTAGCATACGTAATAAATTTTCAGATTTAGAGGAGCTAGTGTTTACAGAAAATTATGATGTGATTGGCATAACAGAATCTTGGCTCAATACAGAAGATAGACTTTTTAGCAGAGTATTCACTTCCCGGTTATGTAATGTTTGAGAAAAGCCGAATAAATCGAAATGGAGGTGGCGTTTTACTTTATATCAAAGAAAGTCTTAACCCTACCCTCTTGTCAAAACCTCAAATTGTGAACGTCGACGCATCTTTTCTGCTAATAAAGAATAATAAAGGTACAAAAATAATACTTGCATTAATATACAGACCTCCAGCTCAATCAGTGCAAACTGACCAATAAATTTACGAACAAATTGCAGATGTAAGTAACTCGCAAGATACCGTAATTTTTGGCGACTTTAATTTACCTGTGACCAAGTGGGGCGATACTCTTACTTCACACTCCGGACATGACTTGTATACGAACTTGCAAGAGAGTTCGCTTTATCAATTTGTTCGAACGCCAACCCGTGGTAATAACGTTCTTGACATTGTACTTGCAACAAAAGAAGAATTAATCGAGAATTTGAATGTTGGTGATGAATTCAGCCTGGACCTGATACAATCTCGCCTAGAGTTCTAAAGGAAGCTAAGGATGAGCTCTCCAAACCACTGACATTACTATTCAATAAATCCTTGCAGTCTGGAACTATGCCCGATCAGTGGAAGCTAGCCAACGTAACACCTATATTAAAAAAAGGCAGCAAATCCCTACCCAGTAACTATCGTCCAATTAGCTTAACCTAAGTTGTATGTAAAATGCTAGAAACGGTCATACGAGACAGACTCGTAAATAACTTGGAGGAAAATAACATACTTAAAGATACTCAACACGGCTTTCGTAAAAAACGTTCCTGTTTAACAAACCTCTTAGACTTCTTCCACGATATCCTCAACCTCTACGATGAGAGTAAAGCTGTAGATAATATATACCTTGATTTTCAAAAGGCCTTTGACAAAGTTCCCCGCAAACGTTTACTGCTAAAACTAAAAGCGCATGGAATACAAGACGGTGTGTTGAAATGGATAGAAAATTGGCTCAGCGACAGAAAGCAAAGAGTAGTCATAAACGGTAAGGCATCTAAATGGACCAATGTAAGTAGCGGGGTACCCCAGGGATCGGTACTAGGACCAATTCTCTTTCTAATTTACATCAACGACATAGATGAGGGTCTCACCTGTACAATCTCAAAATTTGCTGACGATACAAAAATTGCAAATAGCGTACTCTCAAAAGAACAAGTTGACAATATTCAACACAATCTAGATAAATTGTCATGTTGGGCCCAAATTTGGCAAATGAGTTTCAATGCGGATAAATGTAAAGTACTACATATCGGATACCTAAATGAGAAAGTAAACTATTCGATGAATGGCACTCAGCTTAAGAATGTAAACAGAGAAACCGATCTGGGAGTAACAATATCGAGTAACCTAAAACCGAGTCAACAATGTTCAGAAGTTGTTAAGAAGGCAAAAAAAATAATTGGCTTTATAGGCAGGTCATTTGAGCATAAATCCAAAGAAGTTATCCTAACCCTTTACAATTCCTTAGTCCTCCCTCTTCTGGAATACTGCGTTCAATCCTGGTGCCCTTATTACCAAAAAGATATAAACAAGCTAGAACGAGTTCAACGTAGAGTTACCAAAATGATACCTAGCCTAAAGAACAAACCATACGAAGAGCGTCTTAGAGAATTAAATCTATTTCCTTTAACCCAGCGCAGATTAAGAGGTGACTTAATTCAAGTGTTCAAAATCATCAAAGGCATCGACAATATGAACTGTAGTAAGTACTTCACTATCGACCAATCTAATTACACACGGGGAAAACGGTTGCAAAATTATTGGTAAATCTTTTAACTCACACGAATCTAAGAATTTCTTCTTCAATCGAGTTGTCAACTTGTGGAATGGGCTTCCCCGAAACGTTATAGACTGCATCACCGTTGATTCATTTAAACTCCGCCTAGACAAATATCTCGCCTCAAACCCGCGACTGACTGCGTTTGTAAATGAATAACTTTATTTTATCCCCCCCTCAGTTACTAACCCATCTGTCCCCTACTAACTTCCTAATCCTGCCACGGACATTAGTTCCAGGGCAGTAATTCCCTTTCCAATGTTCCCTTACCCACTCTAAACCACTGTTTGGACACTTGATCCTCAGTGTTTTGGAGGACAAGCAACCTAGAAGGGTCACTAGATCTGTTGTTGCTTGATTTCCTTTGTACTCCTTTGTGTGTGCGTGTTACTCAGTTACTTGTTCGTCAAGGGGAATCCACGCAATGCGAGCTAAGCTCATTATTATCGCGCCTCCTTAACTGTGAATGTATTGCGTGAAATGCATGTTAAGTGTTTTATGTACTGTTGGAATGGCTGTGGATGTGTGTGTAGTCTGTATTTAGCCAATTGGCGACATCGGAAACAAAGGCTTAGGGTGGATCTGTATGGTACCATTCTCACTATAGACGGTACCGTCTCGCCCGAAGGCTTAGGTAGCCATCAGCTTAGGTGAACCATATGATACCCATCTCGCCTTGTACCATTTTTGCCAACCCCAGATGGGACGTCACAACGTCGTCCACTTATTCCAGGTACCTATTTACAGCTAGGTGAACTGAGGCTAACACATGAAAGGAGACAAGCCCAATTTGTCTCCGCCCGGCCGGGGATTGAACCCCCGATCCCTCGTGTGTGAGACGAGAGCTCTACCTACTAGGCTACGGGCTGTGTGTGTGTGTGTGATAGATGAAGCAATCAGATATGTGTTTGTGTGTGTGTGCCATGTGAGCGATCAGGTGTATGTGTACCTGTGTGTATATATGTGTGTGTTTGCTTATGTGTGAGTGTGGATGTGTTAGTTTGTGTGTATGTGTGTGTGTGTTTGTGTGTGTGTGTAACAGGTGAAGCGATCAGGTATGTGTGTGTGTCAAGTGAAGCGATCAGGTGTGTTGTGTGTGTTAGCTTGTGTATGTACAGTATATGTGTGTGTTTAACAGCGGAACAGTTCCAGTCCACCGGCACTGTTACTGTTATTTTTATTGTTGTACAGTTGTTCCTCCTGTGTCCCGCTCATTCTCTTGTTGTTGTTGTTATTGTTGTTCTTTTATGTGTTTGTTGTTACTTTATATTGTTGTTCCCTTCGTGTTGAATCACTTGAGAGAGGGAAGGGAGGTTATTATACTTGTTATATATTATATATTTGTATTTTTGTTTTAATTCGCTCCGTAGACCTTTATCAATCTTTAATATAACAACCCCAAGACCCCCCTGCGTGATATATTTTTACATTTTTCGGTAGTGTTTCGGCCGAAGGCCGGTTCCACTAAATTACAGGCTCGCTATTGATCACCATGAAAAAAATCGACACCTAAATTACACAAAAGGGAGAGATTATATTTAAAGTTTGATGAAGGCCTAGCGAAGAAACTAAAATATATAAGAAAATATAAATAAGTAGATCCACAAAAATAACCACTACCCCCTAATGCCTCCTAGCACGGAAGGGGACATGGGAAGTAGAAGGGGTGAGGGAGGGAGCTGTACATGTTTATATACAGTATAGGCCTATTGTTGATTAACTAACTAAACATTCTTCTTTTTCTTTTACAGGTAAGTTACTGATTGACTATGAAAGTCACTGTACGGCGAATATAGTAAGTACTGTATCTACGTTGATATATTTTGTTGTGTATGTGTATGAAGGAGACAACGGGCAATTTGCTTGTAACGAGTGTCTCTCCCAAATCCAAAAAAATGGCAGAGCCAAATTCAAGGGACATTGGGGTTAAAATTCCGGGACACACGAAGTTTAAAGCAGTTAAATTCATAGGATGAAGGAAACCTTGATTTGTATTAACTATACAGTATACAGTATATACCCCTGGCCTCTTTGGTGGTGTATCAGTTAACGGTGCCCCTGTGTGAGGCTTTGGTCTCGGGGGATGCGTGATTAACCAAGTGTACAGTCAGACAAAATACCCAACCCTGCGATAAATGGAAAACGGGCCCCATAGTCTTAAACAGGGGAATGGGTTCACTGTCCCCTTCAGCCATTGAACGTAATAGACACGAAGAGGTGGAAGGAAGAGTAGGATAAAGTTAAGGAGAGGTTTTTAGCTTGTTCCCTAGACCTCCATCAAGCTTGTAGGCCTACTTACACCCCCTAGACCCCCTTTCAAGATAAATGTATACATTTTTCGGTGGAAAAATGTGCCGGTCGAAGGCTGGTTCCTCTTAAATTACAGGCTCGCTATTTCTTGCCAGGAAAATATCGACACTTAAATGACACGAAAGGTCTTAAAATGAATAGAAATTGGGCGAAAGCTCTTAAAATCGCCTAACTATTGGGCAAGCATCTTAAAATCTGAAAAGCAATGAGGCTAAGCATGAGGGAGAAAGGGGTTCAGAAAATATTCCTCAAGTGGAAATATCCCCTTAAACGTAGGAAGAGGTTCATTTTCTCTCTCCTGGAGTGAAAATAATAGGTCTATCGGTGAGGGGTACCTATTATATATTGTTTGGTGGTGTGTTCATTCCCTAGACTTTATCGCAATCGTACCCACCAGTTCAAGCTCTCTCTCACATAGTACAAATCGAATATTATGACATCAATTTGTGTATTCGGTTCTTTCCCCTTGCTGACGTTAAATTACTGTGTCCCTATCTTGATTATTCAGCTATTAAAATAATTTGTAACGAAATGTGTTGTTAATGATAAACAAAATAATAAGTGATGCAGAGAGACAGAAGTTTCATATTTTCCATTAAAGATCAACTTATTAAGGGATTACATTAATTGTCAGGTGTAAAGATAGGCTATAATTATATTATATCCACAACAAATAATGGACGATAAACTAATGTACCGGTAAGCCGACTAAACTAGATCGCGATAGTTGATATGAGGTTAGGTTGACTAATAATGTTAATACCAATTATATACGAAAAGCATGATAAAGCCAGTTACATCACTCGCAAACATATTTATATTTCAGTTAACCCCTTCAGTACCGGTGACGTCCTTTTCATTATATTCTGGCAATTATTAGACGATATGATTTAGCTTAGGAAGGACGTTTACCCATGATAAAGGCTGTCGACTATATTAATTAATCCGTGTAGCTACCATATGTCCGTCCTAAGCTTCTTAAGATCGTCTAAATATTGCTGAAATAAAGTTAAAAAAAGACGTCACCGGTACAGAAGGGGTTAATATTACAGTATATGGTGTTATATGCTGGCCTGACCTTGAATATAATGGTTTCATTAACCCCAATGAACTGAAGCGACCTATTCGGTATATCCGACAAACAACTTCACACATTTTGTAAACACACATGCACACACATTTACGGTAATTGGAAACACGGAGGATTATAATTATGTAGAAAATAATTTATCTTTATGCAAGTGCTGCGATAGTACCACTCCATAAAGTTCTTAATCATCGCTTATCAAAACTAAAGTTAGCATTAATCGTACTGAAAAGGATACATTCACTAATCAGTATGCTTACTTTAATTATGCACAAGGCGAAACATAACAAGTCCTCATTTGCGTGAGAGATAGCTAGATAAACTTTAGAGAGAGAGGTTCACATAGATTTACATAGATACACTGACCACACCGACCTTACGATCCAAACGAGGTGGTCAGGACTTAATTCTAGTAGAGAGCTAACCCGAGAGAGAGAGAGCTTTTTTTTTTTTTTTTTATTGTTTTATTGAGAAAAGTACAAATGTTACACAAGTATCATAGTTACATTATCTCAAAAGGGCGAAGGTGCATACGCAATCTTCACCCTATTTCTAGCTTAAACTATGTCATTACCTATATAGTTAGATGAGTAATACATTGATATTGAAGATAATTTTTAACACTACCTAAGTTTAGTATATACAGTATTATAATAAAGACATATCTAAAATACATGAGTCCCCGTTATAGACCTTGATCATATTGTTTTTTTGTTTTTTGTTTATAAACACGCATGCTGTCCCACAAGACCCCCAACTGAGCCCCGACCGTGTTAATCCCTCCTTAAACATCCTAGAGGGACCCTAACCGTCGTGACCCAATGACCAGACCCCAGCACCCAAAACATACAGCCATACAGATTCAGATTCAGATTATTTTATTTCCATAAAATAATATTCGGAGGGAAGGTGCAAGTAGTCCTCTGGGAGGGATGTGCCGCATATCCGGAGGTACTTGTACATCAAGCCATTAGCCGAGAATATTGAGGACAATACAGCAGTATGGTTAGGGAGCGTAGGTTCGCTGACCCAGGGTGGCCTGTAAGGCACCACTAGATTGTACATGTGTTTAGTTGAAGAGCATAGCTACACATCAAATTATATGTTATATAATTTTACATTCTTTTAAAAGGTTGTACATAGTTCCACTGTTGAACATCCATATTATCTGTTTCAATACAATACAGTAAATCAACTAAAGTACATGGAATGTATATGACCTCCTGTCTAGATTTTGAGACAAGGGCAGTTAGTTAATCCCTGCCAATCCCCAGTGGGCTGGAAAACGGTCAGATTACCTCTTAACGAGGAAACCGGACCGCCCCCCAGCCCACCTGGGGTCATTAGCAAAGATTCACACATTTATGGCAAACTAATTTAGCTACAGTATCTATATTTTGGTGACTTGTAAATTGTAGATAGTAGCTAGTTAATTATAGTACATCACTATAGTAATAAAATTAAAAAGTTAACACAATAAGTATAATAATAATAATTATAATTATAATATAAATAAAAATAAAAATAATAACTAATAAATAAATGAAAATAAAAAGTAGTAACAGTAAAAATAATAATAATAATAATAATAAAAATAATAATAATAATAATAATAATAATAATAATAATAATAATAAAAATAATAATAAAACAAATAATAATAAGTAAAATAATAATAACAATATTTATAATGAAGGCATCAAGAACATTTATATCTTAACAGCTTATCTTAACAATGTCCCTATATTTTTACACATTTTAGCTAAACATTCAACTTTATTGTTGTTAATCATCCATATTACTTGTTCGGTAACATTGTTTATAAGAGGATTTCTACAATTTGTCAGTTTAGGACACTGTTGAATATAGTGATGCAGGGTGTGACATCTTGGTTCCTTACAGAAATGGCAGCAAATTTCATCTTCTGCTTTCTTCACTCCTAGCTGCCACATGTACTTATATCCTAATTTTAATCTAGTACATAAGGAATCCTTAGAAGCATTCCTGTATTGCCCATATGTAAAGTTTGTTCTTTGTGCAACATTAATGTAGTGATCTAAAGTCTGGCTGTTACTGTATCTGGCTTGCATTTTTTCAATCATTTGTTCATCCTGCTTTTTACGTATTATTGATTTTATTTGTTTCAGTGATAGCATGCAATCTAGATCAATAGTTTCTTTTTCTGTCCCTAGTTTTGCCAGCTTATCGACTCTTTCATTGTTAACTATCCCTACGTGGGACGGTATCCAAGTGAAGGTAATTTTCCTGTGTTTATTACGAAGATTATGTATAATAATCTTACACTGATCAACTATGTCCTTACATACTGGGTGCTTGCTATTTAAGGATTCCAGGGCACTTTGACTATCGACGAAAAAACAAACATCTCCCTCTCCATTTCTAATTTCTAGTAGTCCATAGAAAATGGCACACATTTCTGCTAGGGTTGAAGATACATTATCAGCTATTCTATAACAATGTTCACTCTCAATGTGTTCATTATTTGCCTTGTGTATCACCAAGACACCACAGCCTGCTCTTCCATCTTCTGCTACTGAGCCATCACAATACACGTGGGCTACATCAGCCTCATACAACTTACTTATATGTTCTTCTACTATAGTTTTAAGAACATAAGAAGTTCTATAATTTCATACATACGTTTTTTCTTTAATAAAGGTATTATATCTATTTCAGTTATTTGCTCCTCCCAGGGTGGAAGTTGAGATATAGATTGAGGGACTACACAAGCATTTAATAAATTATACATCCTAACATTCGCAATCAGTCCTTTTAAATACCCTTGCTTGCCTTGTTTCCTGAAGGTTCGGAAGTTATGTATAAGGTTATTTGATAATTTAATCCCACCTCCTGATCTTGTATGTCTAATAGCAGCTATAATATTTACCTCTTCAATTCTATTTCTTAATGACCCTAGAGAGCGAGAGCGAGAGCGAGAGCGAGAGCGAGAGCGAGAGCGAGAGAGAGAGGTGGGTGGGGGGAGAGAAGGAGAGGTAGGTATCAGATGAGTGTGAGGGAGGGGGAGGAAAGGAGAGAGAGAGAGAGAGAGAGAGACTGACCGTGTGTGTGTGTGTGTATGTGTATGTGTATGTGGAGGTGAGTCATGTGGTAGGAATGCAGCTCTCTCGCGGGGGGTAGAGGAGGCGGGTATATACTGGTGATCCGTGGACGATAATTATTATGCTCTGGGCCCGGCTGTATAGGAGTGGGTTCGAGTCAGGCCGGTTGGGTTTGTGAGGTGGAGTACCATATGTTGAGGCCCATAATAATAATAATAATAATAATAAAAGTGTATGTGGAATAGAGTTAAGAAGGAGGAACACACACTTCCAGCGGGGGGGGGGGGGGGAGAGAGAGAGAGAGAGAGAGAGAGAGAGAAGATGCAGAGTATAATTCCAGACATCCCGGCAACGCAATGGTCTAGGTGAGGGCCCAGCTGTAGTGTTGTGGGTTCGAATCTTGCTTAGGGTTGGGATAAAAAATAGATAAATAAATAAATACGTATTCGGATAATGAAAAAAGCGATGAAAGATCAAGAAACATAATTGGAGAACAAAAAAATAGTTGTACTATTACTACTAATAGTCTACTTGCAGCTAGTATCTGTCCAACCCCTACAAAGTTATCACCTGACCTTCGTAAATGTCTTCTTCGCTGGTTTGGTTGGTTTAGGACCGTTCTCTGATCTGGATGGCGGCTTGATGTGAGTTCGAATCCAGCTACCTGGTCCTATTTGTATGTGTGCCATGTTACCTGTGGCCCTTTTAGCTGTGTCCAATATTTCTCTGGGCTATTTCTCTTTGGTGTATACTTCCCTGTGTTATTTATTTCCAACATTCACTCCTACTTTCACTCACCCAGTCTTCATATTTCTGCCACCTGTCCTGTGCCATTTTTTTTTTTTTTTTTTTTTTTTTTTTTTTTTTTTTAAACTGTGGTTATTGTTTCTGCTTCGTTTTCTTCGTGTTCCAGTATTTGTATGGGCCATACTTTCCATTATATTTCCTGTTATTATTGTTTTCTGACTTATATTTTCAAGTTCCCTTAGTTTTCCTCTTTGTTTATTTCTGGTGGCATTATTATCTGTGACGTTCTTCTCTTTGCTAGTTAGTTAAAATAGGACTTCAGAGGCTATCAACCCTTCTGGATTATTAAGCCAGCGCACTGTAAGTCAAGAATAACGTCAGGACTGTAGCCTCTTTTCGAGAACCCCAGTCCCTTCATCGTTGCCATGTTTTCTATGGTGTACTTATATATTCCTGTTCAGTTGCCCCTACCTTGACTCCTACCTTGTTTTGGGCCATCATCGTATCTCCGGCACCTGTCCATCATCTGTCTGGGGCAGGTGGGAAGGATATCATTACACACCTGGGCTTTATTCCCCCGGACATCTGTTTGGGGGGAGGGCTGCTACTTTAGGGAGTGTATGCGTGTTGTACCTTACCTGGGTATTACCGCATCACTGTTGACTTGGCTGGACTTCAGGTCAGGTGAAGGTATTGAGTGTTAAATCTTTACAACGGCACCTCGTAGCTACTTTCTATTTTTCCTATTTTCTGAAGAGTGTAGAGAGGGGTGTTGGAGAGAGAGAAAGCTGTTGGAGTGGCTTTGTTATGTGTGTTATTAGTCTGTATACGTCGTCAAGGTGTCCCCCGACTGTGTGCGAGCATGTGATACATGCTAGGGCGTACTACCACACCTACTATATGTCCGCCTTGGCTGGGATCGAACGCAGATCAAGCAGATTTACGTGTGAGCGTGCTCTCCACTCGACCGCAGCTGCTGTTAATAACCTTCATCTATGACCACACTAGAGTTGGTTGCAGGCCTGTAATCTATATATTGATACAATACTTTCAGTCCTGTCTTACATATCCTATTTTTATGTCATGTCATGTCAGTGATATACGGTAGTAAATTAATTACAAACTAGCAGGTACTTGACCATGTGGTACATTGTCATAATCAGTACAGGCAATGCAGTTACTTGGAAGATTACAAAATAGTTACATTCTTGGGGGAAGACGTGTGAAAATAAATTTGACAGTTACATAGATACACAGCCTGCACAGACCTTGCGGTCCCTACTAGGCCGTCCGGACTTAATGCTAACATGGAATTTGTTACAAAGTGGATGGTAAGGATAGCAAAGCAAAGCTCTCTCCCCACCCACCTCAGAGAGAGAGAGTGTGTGTGTGTGTGTGTGTGTGTGTGTGTGTGTGTGTGTGTGTGTGTGTGTGTGTGTGTGTGTCTCTCTCTCTCTCTCTCTCTCTCTCTCTCTCTCTCTCTCTCTCTCTCTCTCTCTCTCTCTCTCTCTCTCTCTCTCTCTCTCTCTCTCTCTCTCTCTCTCTCTCTCCTTGGCTCATTAGCGCACGGAACACACCAAGATAGAGAAAGATATAGTTCAAGTAATGGTCACTATCACGAATGTTGGTGTTAGGTGTAGATAGTTGGTATAATGCTGACGACGCATATTGTATGATGGGAGAGATATCCAGGGGTCTCGCGTTAGTGCATATCTACTGGCAAATACACCCAAGACCAATACTAGTAGTATTGGTCTTGAATACACCTATGACTTACGGGAGTAGTGCTGGTTATATTTATTGGTCTTGAATACACCTATGACTTACGGGAGTAGTGCTGGTTATATTTATTGGTCTGGAATACACCTGTGACTTACGGGAGTAGTGCTGGTTATATTTATTGGTCTTGAATACACCTGTGACTTACGGGAGTAGTGCTGGTTATATTTATTGGTCTGGAATACACCTGTGACTTACGGGAGTAGTGCTGGTTATATTTATTGGTCTGGAATACACCTGTGACTTACGGGAGTAGTGCTGGTTATATTTATGTATTCATATATATTTTAGTTTCCTCGCTACACCTCCGTCAAGATTAAAACAAAATAAATAAATACAAATATAAATACAAAACTAGACCCCCCTTCAAGGTTTAAACTGTCTTGATGGTGTAATATTTAGTGTTTAGGATCTGTATGTGGTAACCCAGGTTCGAATCCGGGTAGGATCACATGTTTTCATTAATTTCATTGGGAGGTGTTTGGTGTTGGGAGTTAAATTAATAAATTAGATTCAACTTCGTGTGTCCAGGCATTTTGACCCTAACATCCCTTGAATTTGGCTCTCTGTCACTCTTTTGGCTTTGGGGGAGACACTCCTACAAGCAACCTGCCTTTTGTCTCCTTCATACACATAGAACAAAAGGCAGTCTGCAGTTATAATGTATACCTCAGGTCAGGTGAAGGTATTGAGAGATAAGCCTTTACAACGGCATCTCGTATCTACATTCTACTTTTCCTATTTTTCTGAAGGGTGTAGAGAGGGGAGTAGGGGTGTTCCTAATAACGAGAGAGAGTGTGTGCGTGTGAGAGAGAGTGAGTGAATGCGTGTGTGTGTGTGTGTAAGAGAACATATACGAGCCGGTACACAACCCTTTAGTGACATTCATGTAGGTATTTTATGACTGTCACCGCCCCTCATATTGCTGCAACGGACATACAAGTTGACCCCCCGACAGTTGCAATTGCAGGGCTTTCACTGTCAACCCCCCCCCCCCGCATTCCCCCCTTGCTCTTTCAATTGCACAGCCTTGATATTGCATTCAGTCATGTTCATTGTAATTCAACGTACTGTATGTGTGTAATAGTCTTCTCTCTCTCTCGCTCTCTCTCTCTCTCTCTCTCTCTTCGTTATTAACTCATTGTAGTGTAAATAGTGTAAATCCAAAGGTAAAGTACAGTTTCATTATTTGTTGTGATGTACAGTAATGTTTGTGGGCGTGGCTGGAGTGCGTGCGTGTATGTGAGCGCGAGTGTGTGTGTGTGTGTGTGTGTGTGTGTGTGTGTCTGCGTGTGTGTGTGTGTGTGTGAGTGCGAGTGTCTACGTGTATGTGTGTGTCTGTGTGCTTGGGTCTGTGGTGTGCCAGTGTGCCTCTGTGTGTGTGTATGTATGTATGTGTGCGTGTGTATGTATGCGTGTAGACAACCACAACACTCCCATGGTGTCGCTAGCCTAGGAGTGAACACGGTATGACTCACTACTAGTCTACTACGGTCTTACGAGCCTCACTGCGCAGACTCCAACCCCCCTCTCCCCAATCTCTCTCTCTCTCTCTCACTCTCACTCTCTCTCAAATTACCTTCACCCCCAACAGTTACCTTTATTAGCACCCGTTAATTACTTGGCCAACGGTGTGTTTAGCGACTGACAGACGATTTTAGTTAATCTAGAAATAAGGAGTTTCTGTCTCACTGCGCAGACTCCACCTCACCCCCCCCCCCCCCTAATTACCTTCACCACCCGTTATCATCATTAGCACCTTTAATTAATCCGATGACGGTGTGTTTAGCGACTGACGCACGAAGACGACGACAAGAATATGGGAAAGGGGACACCCTATCATTGTTATCACTACGATTGGTCTATAAATAAGATGTACGGCAGTTATATGGGTAACTGATTTGTTTAAAGTATTCTAATTTGTTTACTCTATGATTGGTCACACAGGGTCCGAGGGCAAGCAAGCACTCACAACTAATTCCTTCACTATGATGACGCTATTTGACCTTTCTTCCGGTTAACTTTAGAAGATTTTATGTAGGCCTAGTTTAAGAAGGACCCATGTGCTGGCGTAATAATCCAATAGGGTTAATAGCCTGTGAAGTCCTTATTAACTAACTTTATATAATGACCACAAAAGTGAAGTGTAATGTCCCTCACAACAACATCCATAACTGTCAGTCTACAAGAGTGAGTTGCCACTAGACCTGCCTGACCTAAGCCTACCCAGGTCCCTATCCCTAGCAGGAGCCAAATCAGCTACTTTCCCACTAGATCTAGAGGTTTTTACTTCGATCTAGGGTCAAGTTTTACATCTAGTGACATCAATTCAAGCGATAGGGGGGAGGGACTGGAGTTATCGAAATAGGGCTCCAGTCCTGAAAATATTCTTGACTTACAGTGTGCTGGCTTAATAATCCAATAGGGTTGATAGCTTCTGAAGTCCTATTTTAACTAACTGTCAAGCGATACTCTGGAGATTTGAGACATATTAGAGCGATAGTGTAGAGATTGTGGCAATATTCTAGCAGTTTTCGGCATTTATTTACTATCTAGCGGACTTGGTAACCTTAAGCAGGAACCATATGGGCCAGAGGGAAGGCTGGAAGTAAAGGGCAACTCCATATCGTTCTTTGTCCTTGTTTGGTAGTGTGTGTGGGGGGGGGGGGGGGGGGGGGGGGAGGAGGAGGCGCTGGGTCCAGACACAACACATTAGCTCATATATACACACACATACACTGTCACACACACACACACACACACACACACACACACACACACACACACACACACACACACACACACACACTACACTACACTACACTATCATACACTACACTATCATACACACACACACTACACTATCATACATACACTACACACACACTACAGTATCATACATACACTACACACACACCACACTATACCATCACACACACACACACTCCATATCGTTCTTTGTCCTTGTTTGGTAGTGTGGGGGTGGAGGAGGAGGCGCTGGGTCCAGCGCAACACATTAGCTCATATATACACACACATACACTGCACACACACATACATACACACACTACACTACACTACACTACACTACACACACGCATACACTACACTATCATACATACACTACACACACACCACACTATACTATCACACACACACACTCCATATCGTTCTTTGGCCTTGTATGGTAGTGTGGGGGTGAAGGTGGTGGCGCTGGGTCCAGACACAACACATTAGTTCATAATACTGTATACACACACTACACTGTCACACATACACCACACACTACCACAAACACACTACACTACACTATCACTCATACACACACTACACTATCACACATACACACGCTACACTATCACACACACACTACACTACCACACACACACACACACACACATACACAGCCCGTAGCCTAGTAGGTAGAGCTCTCGTCTCACACACGAGGGGTCGGGGGTTCAATCCCCGGCCGGGCAGAGAAAAATTGGGCTTGTCTCCTTTCATGTGTTAGCCTCAGTTCACCTAGCTGTAAATAGGTACCTGGAATAAGTGGACGACGTTGTGACGTCCCATCTGGGGTTGGCAAAAATGGTACAAGGCGAGATGGGTATCATATGGTTCACATAAGCTGATGGCTACCTAAGCCTTCGGGCGAGACGGTACCGTCTATAGTGAGAATGGTACCATACAGATCCAGCCTTCGTTTCCGATGTCGCCAATTGGCTAAAATACAGACTACACACACATCCACAGCCATTCCAACAGTACATAAAACACTTAACATGCATTTCACGCAATACATTCCCAGTTAAGGAGGCGCGATAATAATGAGCTTAGCTCGCATTGCGTGGATTCCCCTTGACGAACAAGTAACTGAGTAACATACACACACACACACACACACTACACTACCCTACCCTATCACACACACACTACACTACACTGCCACACACACACACACACACACACACACACACACACACACACACACACACACACACACACACACACAAACTAACACACCTACACTATCGAGGATTAACCTCCCATTGTAGTAGGCTGTACCTGACCATACCTGTAAGGACTTGAATTGCTGCACCCTCTTTACCCTTCACCTCTTTACCCTGACCATACCACAACAGATTTTGTATGTATGTATGTTTGTGTGCATACGTGAGCGTTTGTGTATACGGACATGTGCACACTTACTGCATGTTCTTATGTTCCTATATATGTATGTATATGTATGTGCGCACGTACGTGTATATACGTATGTTCTGTATATGAGTTAGTAAATAAATGTGTATATGTACTGTATATCACTTACTCTCATGGTTATTTTATGATAATTTGTATTCTGCACATGCATCATTATTGTATTTATTTATTTTGTTTGTAAACTGAGCTTACCATCTTCATATCTGTACATCTCATGTTCATCCACTAAATTGTAAAATTTGTATTTTCAGCTCATGAGGCTGCCATTCTTTAATAAACCGTTTATTATTATTATTATTATTTCACACACACACATACACACACACACACACACACACACACACACACACACACACACACACACACAGACACACACACACACACACACACACAGGAGCAGCAGTTTACAGACACGCTGCATTACACACCCTGCGGACCGGGGAAGGGAGACACACTGGAATTTACGATACGCTCACGGTTATTACATTACGATCAGAAGCACAAGCATACTACGGTTACGGTAAAATCATATTACGATCAAAAGTAACATTGCATTACGGTTGTGGGTGCATAATACTACGGTCAAAGGCAAAATTACATTACGGCCAAAAGTAACATTACAGTGCGGTCATGGGTGCATAATACTACGGTCACAGGCAAAATTACATTACGGTCAAAAGCACAAACATACTACGGTCACGGAAAAGTTTCGTTACGGTCATGTGCAAAATTACATTACGATCATAATCACAAATATACTACGTTCACGAGAGGGGATTCTAGGGAGTGTTGATTTTAAGCTTGATAGAGGTCTAGGAAGCAAAATAAAAATAAAATCCTAACCCTTTCTGTACCGGGACGTCTTTTGTACTTATTCTTGCTACTATTGGACGATTTTATTCAGTTTAGAGGGCCTCAACAGTTAACATGCTTCGAACTAACTCACTGAACCATTTTTACTACCACAGTTCCTTGATAAACTGCACAAAATTGTCTAAATATAGCTAGAATAAACTTTAAAAGACGTTCCCGGTACAGAAGGGGTTAATATACATTTTGCTCCGTGGTCTGCAAGATTGGGATCATAATAATTCTCCTCGTACGTGACAACCAAGAACATCCCAGTAATTAAGAAATGTTGAAGATATAATCACGGATTTAGCTCTCTCTTTATGACGTCCACACACAGAGCCTCAAATGGCCTACACATTTGCATCCTAATCTCATTTTGTGTTTGTCATTGGTTGCATGCTCGGATCAAAATATATATTAAGGATTACTTATAAATTATCACGACCAAGATAAATGTGTAAGTTTTCTCGGCTCGCTATTGCTCGCCAGGAAACTATCGGCACGAAGGGTATTTTAAATTTATTTTTTTCATGTTTTTGTGCTATTCATTTTTATTTGTGTATGAATAAAACCGTTTCCTCATCCTGAGACAGGATATGCCAGTCACATCCTAAACACTGCCTGTCTGTCTGTCTGTCTGGTAATGTTAAGTTCTTTGGAATTGTTTATGTGTGTTGGTAGTTACTTTGAAACACTTATTTTACATGTTTCGAAATCTTAGATGTGTTCGGAGACTATGGAAGGAAAATGTGCGGTTGACTTAAGTTCCAAGCCCCACCCTCTATTAATCCTTATAATATTCCGATGACGCATTTCTTTTCTGTTTTCTGGCTATTTTTAGACGATTTTTTAGATATTCAGATTAGGAAGGGTATATGGCAGTCTATGGAGATAGTCTTTACCCTTTTAATTCCCACAGATCCTTCCTAAACTGTATTAAACAGTCTAACGATAGCCAAGATAACTTGTCATAATCTTCAAAGTTACCGTATATAAAACTATCAAACGTGGATTGTGAATGTTGGATTATTTTTTGGTTGTCTTACAGTCGTTAAGATACAATCACTGTTACATACCAAGTAACACCAAGTGACACTAGTATTGGATCGTTGGGACATTATGCTTAGTGTAACCAATGCGTAATATTTGGGGGGGGGGGGGGGGGAGGAGTAGGATCCTTCACATAACATCCATACACATTCAAAAATGATTTTATTTTGTATAGATACTGTATGTAGCCTACTAAATATATTTCAGTTTTAAGTGCACGGCAAACTACTTAAATATGCTAATCATGATTAATATATTTGCATAAAGACACATGAGGACTTTTGGATGCGACTGTGGGCAAGTGATTAATGAGAGATATGTTTGGCGCCCTAGGAGAACTGGACCCCTGGATGGAAACAATAGGGAGGGAGGAGTGTTGATCAAGTTGTGGGTGGGTGTGTGTGTTTGCATTGTGTTGATCAAGTTGTGTGGGTGTGGATATACTGTATGTACGAACGAGGGGCGACGCGCTCCTCGGTGCCGCTAGGAGAGTGGCGAACACACAACCTTAGGTTAGGTGTATTATGCTGAAGATGTGTGTGTGGGGATAGGTGGGTAAGCTTTGTATGTGTGGGTATGTATCGGTGTGTGTCTGTGGGTATGTGTATGCTGAAGATGTGGCTGGTTGGGTATGTGTGTGGGTGGGTGGGTATGTGTGTGTGTGTAATGTGTAGGTTTGGGTATGTGTATGCTGAAGATGCGTGTGTTTGTGGGTATGTGTGTGTGTGAGTGGATATGTGTATGCTGCAGATGTGGGTGTGGGCATGTATGTGTGTGGTGTGAAGAGTGTCAAACCAGGGCAATCTGGTTTTAAGATAGGAATGAATAATTATGAACAAAATAGTGGAAAACTAACGTGAGAGTGTATTGTATTATCCATGTTATCACTTCCAAAAACATTAAGATTTGTAAACTATAATTTTAACTTTAAATGTACAATAATACAAACTAAAATGTGTGTGTGTGTGTGTGTGTGTTTCTCTTTATGCTTCCTGTATGTGTTTTGTATATGTGCCTGTTGTTCCTGTTGTGCTTTGATTTCCGTTGTAAATCTGTGTTGTGTGTATCAGAGAAAGAGAGATTACTATTTTTGTTTATGCCACCTCTTACTATACTGATGATTATGATGATGGCTAGTTTTAGACAATACTATTCTACCTGAGAGAGAGAGAGAGAGAGAGAGAGTTAGCATAAAAGGGGTGGCTTTAGGGAGCGACGGTCGACCAAACATCCGAAAAAATCCGGTTTGAATCAGGAGTGGCCTGTACTGTATATAGGTGCGGCCGTGTGATAGGTGCTAGTCTACGGGATAGGTGGGGTGGTGAACGACAGCAAGGTGGGTGTGTGGTAGAGGTGTGTGGTAGGGGTGGTAGAGGTGTTGGTAGGGGTGGGAGAGGTGTGTGTGGTGGAGGTGTTGGTAGGGGTGGGAGAGGTGTGTGTGGTAGTTTGATAGGTGGTAGTGAACGGGGTAAGGTGGGTGTGTGGTAGGGGTGGTGGAGGTGTGTGGTAGGAGTGGAAGAGGTGTGTGTGGTAGTGTCATAGGCGGTAGTCAACGGGGTAAGTAGGGGTGGTGAAGGACAGCAAGGTGGGTGTGTGGTAGGGATGGGAGAGGTGTGTGGTAGAGGTGTGTGTGGTATTGTCATTGGTGGTAGTCAACGGGGTAAGGTGGGGTGGTGAAGGACAGCAATGTGGGTGTGTGGTGGAGGTGTGTGGTAGGGGTGGTAGAGGCGTTTGGTACGGGTCAAGATCAAGAGAGTAGCTCTCTTGAACTTGGTACAGGTGGCAGAGGTATATGGTAGGGTGATAGAGAAGGTGTGGTCAAAATCGAATGGGTGTATGGTAGCGGTGATGCGATGGGTTAGTGTGATAGTCTTCGGTATTAGGTAGGTGTGCAGTAGAGATGGCAGAGGTACGTGGCTGTGATGGTAGATATGTAGAGGTATTTCGTAATGTTGATGCTAAAGGTATACTGTACCCTGAAGTTGGTGTGGTGGTAGGGATGTTCACTATAGATGTAGTGGACTGGGTATGGGTAATCGATTTTGGTTGACAGACAGTTTTAAAGTCTTATGTTTTGCATAAATATTCCTAGGTCACCTAATGGCCTCACAACGTCCTTCTGTCGTCCTTCTTTCCTTCCACTTACCGTTTTTTTTTTATTAGCGCGACTGTACACTCGTGGTCAGGAATATTTTAACACCTAATGATAATAACAGGGAGAACATAGCTAGTGATGCCCTGTAGTTTATCTTTGTGGTTCAGGAAGTTTTTCGACCGAATAAAATAGTAACCTATTAAGGGAGGCCACCTCGATTTTTGTTTTCTCTTTATCTCCCTCTCTCTTTGGCTTGTATCCATTCGGCCCCATTCAACCTACTGTTTTAAGTCGTTTACCCCCATCCAGGTGTATATATATATATATATATATATATATATATATACAGAGAGAGAGAGAGAGAGAGAGAGGGGCAGAGGCAAGGATAGGTTGGGTGAGCATTAAGAGATTAGGGTGATCCTCAGGTATAGCACAGATGAAGACTCTCTCTCTCTCTCTCTCTCTCTCTCTCTCTCTCTCTCTCTCTCTCTCTCTCTCTCTCTCTCTCTCTCTCTCTCATAGGTAAAATTTATAATGAGAGCTTGAATCTTCGCAATATCATTATTCATGCAGTTAAGATCATCTCCTTAACTCTGAGTACCAGCGACGTGTTATATTATAATCTAGCTATATTTAGACGATGTTATGCAGCTTAAGAAGGATCTGTGGCAGTTGCAAGGGTTGATTGAGATAGTTTGAAGCCTTATTATTACTAGAGGTCCTCACCTAAGCTGAATAAAATCGTCTAATAGTTGCCAGCATATGATAAAAAGGACGTCCCTGGTACTGTATGGGTAAAGATGGATTGTAACATTTGCGATACTAACTCTTAGTTGACACCTCACAAGTAACACACACATTCTCTCTCTCTCTCTCTCTCTCTCTCTCTCTCTCTCTCTCTTCGATAGTGACTGGTCTAGTGATGAGTCATACCCCTTTCCCTCCACCTCTAACCACCACCTGTCACCTCATTTACATCTCAACTGCGTATGGTCAATTAGCCTCGAAACGGGACACTTGCAATCATATTTAAGGGGGGATGGTTCACTTTTTGGGCGATTTTATCATGTATTCATTGTTTTTCTAGTTTTCTCCCTAGACCTCCCATCAAATTAAAAAAAATATCCATTAATTCCCCTTAATTTGTAAATTTTTCGGTAGAAACATTTTCCGACCGAAGTCCGGTTCTTCCAACATAACAGGCTCACTATCGTTCGCCATGGAAAAAAATCTACACCTAAATAGCACGAAAGGTCTAAATATTGACGAAGAAATGGGGCGAAAGGTCTTTAAATCGGCTAGCTAATGTGGCTAAACATGGAAATGGAACATTTTCGATTTCGTTTTCAGAGTTATAGTGAATTAAAAAAAATCACCAACCAACTTCACTTCTAAACTCAATTAATGAAATCAACAAATGCATGTGGCACTCCAAGGACTCGAACCTAGGACACTCACCGAAATTCCGGGTACTTATGCATTAACGCTATCAAGACAGTTAAAAAAAAAAAAAAAAAAAAAAAAAAAAAAAAAAAAAAAAAAAAAAGAAGGAACAATTCGTCTTTAGTTGCATTCCCATCGTCTATTCACTATTTTGATTAGCCTAATAGTTTTGTTTATGTTCAGCATATTAAGGGGAGGTTTCTAGTTTGTTTCCTACTCCTCCAGCAATCTTAAAATTTCACCCCCTTGACCCCCTTTCAAGATAAATTTGTACATTTTTCGGTAGAAAAATGTCCCGGCCGAAGGCCGATTACTCTTAAATTACAGGCTCGCTATCGCTCGCCAGGATAAAATCGAGACCTAAATGTCACGAAAGATCTTAAAATTGGGAATGGGGCGGAAATTCTTAAAAATCACCAAACTAATGGGGCACACGTCTTAAAATCTCAAAAGCAATGGGGCTAGACATGAGGGAGAAAGGGGTCAAGAAAAAATTCCCTCAAGTAGAAATCTCCCCTTAACAACATTGTATAATATCCAAGAGGAAAAGGAAAGGCTAATTATTATATATGTGGAGCGTAGATGTTAAGGTAAGTCATGTTTGTTAATGATCTCTCTCTCTCTCTCTCTCTCTCTCTCTCTCTCTCTCTCTCTCTCTCTCAACGGAATGACTTAAGGGGAGATTTGCGTATTTATTGGCTCATTTATTGATTTTTTTTTATAATTTTTTTTTTGTTCTCCCTAAACCTCAATCAATCTTAATAAAACCCCCCGAAGACCCTCCTTTAAGATAAATGTGTACATTTTTCGATAGAAAAATGTCCCGGCCAAAGGCCGAGACATCTAAAATTAGAGGCTTGTTATCGCTCGCCAGGAAAAAAATCGACACCTAATTAACACGAAATGTCTGAATGTTGACAAAGAAATGGGGCAAAAGGTCTTAAAATCGCCAAACTAATGGGCCGAACGTCATAAAATCTGAAAACAAATGGGGCTAAACATGAGGAAGAAGGGGGACCAGAAAAACGACCCATCTCCCCTTGAGGAAAAAACGTTAAAAACTCGTGCTGATGCCAACTACTTAATGACGCTGTTGATGTGAGTGATGACGGAAGTGATGGTGAATGGTGTGAAGAGATGTGATGGGTGAAGTAAGTGGTGATAGTGGTGATGGTGTTAACTTAAGTGATGGTGGTAATAGTGATGTGATGGTGAATGGTGTGAAGAGATGTGATGGGTGAAGTAAGTGGTGATGGTGGTAATAGTGATGTGATGGTGAATGGTGTGAAGAGATGTGATGGGTGAAGTAAGTGGTGATGGTGTTAACTTAAGTGATGGTGGTAATATTGATGTGATGGTGATACTATTCTGGATAATATATCTAATGAATTGTAACTTAGGATGGTGGTGATGTTAGGGATGATGATAGTAATGTGATGGTGGAATTTGTTGTGGTGGTGGTGATTTGTAACTTGAAGATGGTGGTAATGATTGTGATGTGATGGTAGAAATGTGTGGTAGTGGATATATGTGGTGCATGTTAACTTTGGATGGTGGTGATGATTGTGATGCGATGGTGGACATAAGTGGTGGTACCACGGTGATATATAATTTGAGGATAAAGTGGTGATGATAGTGATGTGATGGTGAACATAAGTGGTGGTGGTGATGGTGTTTACTTGATGGTGAGGAGTGATGTGGTGGTGGTGATATATAACTTGAGGATAAAGTGGTGATGATAGTTCAGTGATGGTGGAAGGAAGCGGTGGTGGTGGTGTTTAACTTTAGAATGGTGATACATAGCTGGTGATGGTGAAAATATATTGTGGTGGTGATTATACAGATGAGATGTGGTTATGGTGATAATAAATAGTGGTGGTGATGAATTGATGGTGATATACAGATGAATATGGTGCCGATAAATTGATGATGATGGTGGAAGTAAATAGTGATGGTGATAATTATAAAGATGAAGATGGTGGTGATAAATTGATAGTGATGGTGAGACAAATAACGGTGGTGACAATATAATGTTAAAAATGGTGGTGAAGGTGATAATAAGTGGTGGTGATGGTGTTTAACTAACTTGAACAGGGGGGTTAGACGTAGAAGAATAATGAGGCTTGGATGAGTCTAGATAGATAGATAGAGAATGAGAGACTTTACTTCACTTCATAACCTATATTTATCACCAGAGAGAGAGAGAGAGATAGATAATGAGAGACTTGATTTCACTCCATAAACTATATTTACCACCAGAGAGAGAGAGAGATGAATTAAATAAACAAACATGACTATCTTTACATCTATGATCCATTCGAGAGAGAGAGAGAGAGAGAGAGATGCCCTACATAACGGCCCAGTTTGAGAAATGGTAAATCGAGTGAGTGTGGAGGAAGTGGAAGCTTGTGTAGGAATGTTGGTGTGCTTCCGTTGGTTGCCCGCTTACACAGTGTCTGCCTTGTGTGTTTGGGGGGGTGTGTAGTTGTAATGTGTGTGTTTGTGTGTGCGAGAGAGAGAGGATGGTGTAGTAATGTGTGAATGTGTGTTTATGTGAAGTAGTAGTAATGAGTGTTTGTGTGTGAGAGAGAGAGAGGATGGTGTAGTAATGTGTGAATGTGTGTTTATGTGAAGTAGTAGTAATGAGTGTTTGTGTTTGAGAGAGGAGAGGGAAGATGGTGTAGAAATGTGTGAGTTGTTGTTGTTTTTGGGGCACTCTCCCATCCAGGAGTTCGTTCTATGAACGATGGCTGTTTCCTTATTGTTATTTGTATTTGTTAAACATTTTCATATTACTTATATATTTCTTTTCTCAAATTAACAATAGTCTCCCTCCTTTTTAGAACTGTTCTTATAATCTCTGCTACCCTTTTTAATTCATTTTGTTCAAATATTTCCCTCAAGTTGTCCCTACCTCTCAGATCTTTGTATAGGTCTTCGTATGATTCACAGTTGAACAGGTGCATTTTATTTTCATTTTCGTTTTGACAAATATCGCACAATAGGTTAGGTTCATATTTGTTTTTGAAGTTTTCTTTTACTTCTATCATTCTTGTCCTTGTCATAAAAAAAAATCTGGCATTTTCAAAGCTTAAGTCCTCAAGTGAGTGTGTGTGTGTGTTGGGGGGGGGGGGGGGTTAGTAATGTGTAAGTGTGTTTGTGTGAGAGAGGGGGGACGGTGTAGTAATGTGTGTTTATGTGAAGTAGTAGTAATGAGTGTGTTTGTGTTTGAGAGAGGGGAGGGAAGATGGTGTAGAAATATGTATGTGTGTGTTGGGTGGAGTTGTAATGTGTAAGTGCGTTTGTGTGTGAGAGAGGGGTGCCGTAATGTGTGTTTATGTGAAGTAGTAGTAATGAGTGTTTGTGTGTGAGAGAAGATGGTGCAGAAATGTGTTTGTGTGTGTGTAGTAGTAGTGGTGCAAGTGTGTTTGTGTGTGAGAAAGGGAGAGGGGGGTTGGTGTAGTAATGTGTATGTATTGTGTGGGGAATCCCTCGCATGACATGACGTGAATATAGGAAATGTAAGACAATCAATAATTTTGATGAATTTAATGCAGGGGGGAGCCCCAATTTATCAATATTAAGACTATAACCCTTATAGTACCGGTGGCGTTCTTTTAACTTTATTCTGGCTACTATTAGACGATTATAATCAGCTTGAAAGGGGCCCCCAGCAATGAACAGGCTTCGAACTATCTCACTTAACCCTTTATACTACCACAGATCCTTCTTATACTGCTTAAATCGTCTACATATAGCTATAATACAACTAATGATACGTCGCCGGTACTCTAGGGATTAAAGGCTACCAACTCTTCAGGATTATTAACCCCTTCACCACAATTACGTAATTTTCATCATATTTTGGTTACCATTAGACGATTTTCTTTTGTTTATAATCGACCTCTGCGACTCAAATGGGTAAATATATACGATCTAAATAAAGGCTCTTAATAACACAGGTCCTTTTTAAACTGTATACAATGTGTGTGTGTGTGGATGCCAGAGAATAAATGTAATGTGGATGGGTAGACTCGTGTGAATGTTTTTTAATGTGGATAATACCATGCGTAGCTTAACTTCACTTCAACTTACATATGAGAGAGAGAGAGAGAGAGAGAGAGAGAGAGCGCATCACTTGGCTAGGTTATGGTGGTGGTGGTTGCGTCATTCTAAAATTGGTCACGGGCGGATCCTCCTCCTTATATCATAGAAGTGGGTTGTCTGCTTGTATGTGTTACCCATAGAATATACGATTATGCATTTATCTTCAGTTTTCTGGTTATTGTTAGACGATGTTATTCATATTAAGAATAAAAAAGTGCCAGTGTGTGGGTGTGTGTGATTCTGTGGACGATGGTGTGTGTGTGTATTATTAGATCTAGAGTACATATGCGTGTATGTGCATCTGTGGACAGTAGTGTTTTTGCGTTTAGTAGTGTATGAGTAAAGTCAAGTGTACAATGTGTGAGTACTTATTTGAAGGAGAGAATGCGTTGTTTTAGCGTTTCTTTGTGTGAACTGTATGTGTGTGTTTATATATATATACCGGCTTAGTTATTAGTTGCGTGTCTTTTTATAGTGTACGCTATGTGTATGTATGTATTGATTAGTGTGTGTGTGTGTGTGTGCGTAGTATATAATACTAATAAATAGTATATTGAAAATTACACCCGAAAGCTGATACACACGTGCATATTGTAGCCTATACAGTAATGATAACTAAATATTGTCTTACATTGTGGTGTGTGTGTGTGTAACAGGGGTGGATGATGCAGCAGGAACTGTAATACTTAACCTGACATTTACCTGGGAGAGAGAGAGAGAGAGAGAGAGAGAGAGAGAGAGAGAGAGATTTGATATAACAGATCCTTCCCAAGCTGTATAAAATCGTCTAATGATGGCCAGATATAAACTGCCAAAACCTGGCAAAATCCGCAAGGGGTAAATATTCCTCCAGTAAGGAACCAGAAATGGCTGACAAGGGACCATCATTTTCGCATGGTAACAAATATGAGATTCTAGTTATGGACAATATTGCTTCCGTTACTTTTGTTAGCTATCTTTATGTCTCCCAGTCAACTTAACCCCTTCCTTACCGGCGACGTATTTTTAGTGTTATTTTAGCTATATTTAGAATATTTTATGCAGTTTTAGGATCTGTGGTAGTAAAAACGGTTAAGAGAGATGTTTAAAGCCTGTTATTTGCTGGAGGTCCTATATAACCACGTAACATAGTCTAAAAGTATCCAGATTTTGGTTATTAAGACGCCACCGATAATGAAGGGGTTCATTATTTATTCCTCATCCGAGGGGTTATATGTATTATCAAAATTTTCAGCACCTTCAATAATGAATAATTCTTTAAATTCTTACCGGTGTTTATTTGACAATACTGCGTACGCGTCATTTTACAGTTAGGTTATATTATATCAATATAATTATTAATTTGTTCTCTGTATGGTATATTTCGAATAGAATTGTTATACCTCAAACACATGCTATACCCATTTCCAAATAGGTAGGTCAGAAATCGTAAACCTTAACCTCTATCATCTAAAAAGGGCTAGAGCAAATGGGATGTGAATGACCAAATGGTAGAAATATTTCCGCGATTATTCGCATAGTTTGTGAGTTATAAAGGTTAATGTTCAATAGTTTTGGCCTACTTATTTGGATCAGGGTATAGTTTTTTGTATTAACCCTTTGAGTACCTTCGACGTGTGTTCTATTTTATTAAAGCTTTATGTAGAGCAGCTTAAGATGAATGTGTGGTAGTAAGAACGGTTAATCAAGATAGTTCCAAGTCTATTAATTGCTGGAAGCCCTTCTTAAACTGAATAAAATCGTCTAGTCGTATCCAGCATCTAATGAAAAGAATGGACTGGTACTGAACGGGTTAATAGTAAAATATCATACTCAGGTACATGTACGGTTGCGCTAATAAGTCATGTCCCAGCTGTCATTACGTTTGGCTCGCTCTGTGCTGTATTAATGTATGTCAGATGTTGAATAGGGTGGGTAAGTGTAGTAGCATGTTTGTATATTTCACTCGATATGAAGAAATAAAGCTTAGATATTGCTGATACCAATTATTGATCAAAACATACTTGGTGCCGAGACATCACTTATTAGTGCGACTGTACATGAATATGAAATTAACTCCTGTACCGGCGACGTCTTATAAAGGCTTCGAACTATCTTAATTAACCTTTTTTACTGCCACATATCCTTCTTAAGCTGCACACAATTTATTCTGGCTACGGTACTATTAGACGATTTTATTCATTTTCAAAAAGGGCCTCCAGCAATTAATAGGCTTCGAACTATTTGACTTGACCCTTTTTACCATCACATGTCCTTCTTAAGCTGCACAAAATCGTCTAAATATAGCTAGAATAAAATACAAAAGACGTCGCCGCTACAGAAGGGGTTAATAATGCAATAACAAACTAGTATTATACAGTATACGTGATAATATAATTTGATTGATAAGACCAAACACAAAGCTAACCGACTGAAAACATAACCCTCTACCATGATTAACCCTTTCAGTACCGTTGCCGTCCTTTTAACTTTAAACTGACTATTAGACTATTCTATTCAGCTTAATATGGGCCTAAAGCAATTAACAAGTTTCGAACTATCTCACTTCACCATTTTTACTACCACAGATTCTCCTTAAACTGCACAAAATCGTCTAAATATAGCTAGAATATAATTTTAAAACGTCGCCGGTACAGAAGGGGTTAATCTCTTCTGTACCGGCGACGTCCTTTTAATGTTATTCTGGCTGCATTTAGAAGATTATATGAAGCTTAGGAAGAATATGTGTTAGCTAAAATAATTAATTGCGATTCTCTGTAGCTTTTTAATTGGTGGACATCCTACCTAGGCTGAATAAAATCGTCAAATAGTTGCCAAAATATAATGAAAAGAGATGTCACTGGTACGGGAGGGGTTAAGCTAGTATCACACGAGCGTTTTTTCCGGCAATATTCGATGAGCAAGTTTTTATTCTTAATATGTTGAGGCTCTTTAACATTGGAATTGGAAACTAGACTGAAGGTAGATTATGATAGGTGGTTGATTGCTGATGACACTTAAATTTTGAAGATGGCAGACTACAATTGCTTAGAGAGAGAGAGAGAGAGGGGGGGGGGAGGTTACAGAGAAAGAGGGGGGAGGTAGAAGTAGAGGTAAGACGATGCTTGAATAGTCTTGGGTCTAGACACATATGAGAGCGAGAGACTTGACTTACTCCATAACCTTAATTTACTACCCCACAGATTCAGGGTTACCAAATCAAGTCCACTAGATAGTAAATAATTGCCGATAATCGCTATAAAAATGTCACAATCTCTATACTATCGCTCTAAAATGGTTACAATTTCCTTAATATTGCTAGAATTTACGTGCTAGATGAAAAAATGTGCCTCTAGATCTATGTAAATATCTCTAAATCTAGCTGGAAAGTAGCTAGCAACACTGCGTGACAGAGTGGATGAGGGCAGACAATAATACATGTTGGTACAATAATAGTTTGTGGTACAATAATTGAGTTGCAATTTGGTTCAAATTATAAATGTCTTCGCCATGTGCAACACGGACCTATTTTACTAATCGTAACACTATACAGTTTCTGGAGATGATTCTAAGATAAACCTTGTTCACAGGAAGGCGTGACAACAACTTCCACTGTGAGTGTGTGTGAGAGAGAGAAAGAGAGAGCGAGAGTGAGAGCGTGAGAATGAGTGATTTATTTGGAGTTACAAGGAATAGTTGGTATCTCAAAAACCTTGCCGCCTATTCTAGGGAGAGACATGGGAAGTGCACTACGCTCATTGCAGTGTGCACAAATACAATTATTCTTTCTAGAATGGTTCTATACTAAAGAACTATTTATAACTTCCGTGGGAAGTTTGTTCCAGGTAGAACACTTCTTGTAGCCTATGTGACAAAAATATTCACATATGCTAATGTCGAAACGCTTCCACTCTTATTTCCAGCCATAATTACTTGTTGAGTTCATATAGAGGTCAAATATTTGTATATACTCCACGGCTAAAGACTTCGATGAGCTGACCCAGTAGAGTACTCATGTTCAACAGAAATAGGCCAAGAAATCTCATCCGATCTTCATAGCTCAGTCGTCTATTTGATGATGATAATGTGAGCTTTGCAACTCTAGCTTGGACACTTTGAAGTCGCTTTGTATCTGTCCTGAGAGCTGCAGACCAGACTTGAACACGCAGAGAGAGATAGAGAAAGTGTATTCAATCTAATAAACGAGACAGTAAAGTGGTTAGACAGGAACATTAGAGACATTAACAAGAGAAATCGGGAGAGAAGAATCCTAAATATGTGACGGAGGGAGGAGAGACCAAGAAACGAGACACCAAGCTGTCCAGGCGGTACCTTACTGGGGGGGGGGGGGTAAATAAATAAATAAATAAATAAATAAATAAATAAATAAATAAATAAATAAATAAATAATAATAATAATATGTTATCTCGAGTAATAAACATCTCGTGCATTTGTAATTTACGTCTATTACCGGAAAAAAATATGTTTGTAATCATAAATTAGGGTAGGTTAGGTTATATTTTGTAAGGCATTATAAATGCTGTGCCATTTTTCTCGTAAATTCGTACACTATAATTCGTGCATGTGATTTCTACTTCCCTGTGGTGTACGAGAGAGAGAGCATTGGGGGAGTGGGAAAGGAGGGCTGAATAGTCGGAAATAGCGGAACGCAGGACAAAAGAGAAGGAATGCCAGACATAATACTGAGAGAGAGAGAGAGAGAGAGAGAGAGAGAGAGAGAGAGATGGGGGGGAGGGGGGTTGTCAGGAAGGCTTGCAACACATCACTCACCCGGCTTCGATATTGAATTGGAAAATAAGTGCTCTTATTCAATGGTGCGATATCGGTTTGAAGTTTCTCTGTGCCAGGCTACCAATTCGGATCTTAAAGCCGTCCAATATCTGAGAAGTAAACGAAGTGTTTTGGTTGACGAGAGTTACAAGGAATAGTTAGTATCTCCTAGAGGACCTAGACCTTGCGGTCCATTCCGAGGAGATACTCGAAGTGGAAGGAGAGTCAGTTTCGTGCACTGCACTCATTACAGTGTGCAAAATACTGCAATCTCTTCTTGAACTGCTCTACTGAAGAACTTTACAACTTCGGAGGGAAGTTTGTTGCAGGTAGAACAGATCTTAGGCCTATATGTGAAAAGGTTTCCACAAATACTAGTGCTGAACAGTTTCAATTATAATTTCCAGCCACGGTTGCGTGTTGTATTCATATTGAGGCTAAACATTTTGCTATAACCCACATTGACAAACCGATTAAGAGAGAGAGAGAGAGAGAGAGAGAGAGAGAGAGAGAGAGAGAGAGAGAGAGAGAGAGAGAGAGGTGACATGATTACGAGACGATTACTCTTATGCACAAGGGGAGAGTGGAATTGGGAAGTGGAAAGAACTATACAAATAGAAGTTCGAGATAAATAGAGCTCGATGATTGGAAAACAATTATGGAAGGAGTGATGGAGGGAGATGAAGGGGGAGCAGGTTGAACGGTAGGGGGAGAAAGGGAGGATGGTGAGAGAGAGGAGGGAAGGGGAGGACCGGTAGGGATGTAGGAGGTATTCAGGAGGGTGGGAAGAAAGCACAGATGAAGGAAGCGAGGCATGGGAACAAGCTTATGAGCACGGGACTGAAGGCGTACAAGATTTATCGAATAGTTTAAGAAGGCAGTAAGTTCTGAGGCAGGTGTGAGAGCAGGATGACAATATGAGTTTGGAGGGAACGAAGGAAGGAGGGAGGAAGGGGCTGGAGTAGGAGAGGATTATTGTAGCAAGCTGGCAACCCTCTCCTCTGGCCAATGGTGACTCATCCCGGCTCGCCACCACGCGTTATCTGGGCGCCTCACTACCCGCTCTCTCTCGACTTTCTCTGGCTATCACAAGTTCACATTGACTTCACAACCCTCCACGACCAGTCAGGGAGGTGAATATGATGCCTAGGTCTTCCTCGTTATCCCTAAGCATCGGGGGAAGAACAGTAGAAGTAGAGGCAGGTAAGAGGGTAGGTAGGTAGGTAGTATGGCAGGGAGTTGCTGGCGTCTGGTCGGGTGGCAGGGTTACCAAATTAACCCTCTCCGACATATGACGCGATTTTGAGCCTATTAGGGATACTTTAAAGCCTTTGTTACCATCAGGGATATTTAGAAACCTTTAGTTTAGTTACTTCAACCTCTGCAGTTGTCTTTGAGTTAGCTGTGGGCAGAAAACTAATTTTGGAGAGGTAATTATAAGAGTGAGAGAACTCCATTTCTTACCTTACCTTACCTTTGGATTGCTAATCTGGCAACCTCTGCGTCATATGTGCGTGAAAGGGTTAAGTCCACTAGATAGTAAATAAATGCCGAAAATAGCGAGAATAATGCCACTATCTCTACAAGATATCTGTAGAATGGCTCAAATCTCCAGAATACCGCTAGAATCCATGACGCTAGATGTCAAATTTGGCCGCTAGATCTAAGTAAATAGCGCTAGATCTGCAGGAAAGTAGCTAGTTTGGCAACACTACCGGGCGGATATGTGTCTGAAATTCTGAGACACATGACCCCGCGCAAGGCTCTGGTATCTAGGGGGTTATCAGCTCGACGTAGTGGGTTGGCTAGTCTGGGGCACCCGTTACCATAGCTCCAGTGTTTCCCCATGGCTCGTATATTCACTCTCGGTTAAATTATTGGGGGGCATGGGATCTCGTGCCTTCTTGGGTGCGCCAAAGCCAGACTTAACACATCTGAACATGATCGAAAAAAACGGGAAAACGTCTCTAGATCTGTGTAGGGTTGCCAGGCGGCCGGACGAGGAGAAAGCATGGGGCCATGGTGGATTGGTGGCAATAGTTGTTGTTGGAAGTATAGGGGAGTGGCAAGCAAAGGGGCATCAGGATCACAAACACGGCAATATTGCTGCTTTCACCTCAAAGCACGGGAGCACGCCAAGGATAGCCTAGGACAGAGGTGCGTGGGTTTGAAGGGGGCTGACAGACGGTACTATTGCACCATGTGTTATGATGAGGCTGATCGTATTGCAAGTCGAGTAGGAAAACAAATATGGGTTTGTATGTTTTATATTATCTGAGTTATAAGTTGAGGAAGCAAACATCGTCAAGCAGTATGATAAGACATGAATCATTTTAAGTTGGAGGTGGATATGTGTATGATAAGTTTGCTTTTGTATTATGTTGGTATGTCGAGTAGGACTAGGCTATATCATTTGAAGTTCACATATGATGATAATCATTTTTATAGCATGTGTTTTGATGGTTCTGTTTGAGGTGAAAACTCATCTTTGTTTACATATGTTTAACCAAGTGCAAGTTAATTAACCCTTACAGTACAGGCGATTTTTTTTTCATTTATATTTCAGCCACATATAGACGATTATATACAGAAAAGGAAGGATATGTGGTAGTTACAAAGATTAATGTATATTGTCTGCAGCCATTTAATTGCTAGACGTCCTTCCTAAGCTGAATAAAATGGTCTATTAGGCCAATAAAGTTCCCAAAATATAGTGAAAAGAGCGTCACTGGTGTTGAAGGGGTTAAAGAAGAAAACAACTACGAATCACCATAGCTGTTTGATTTTGAAGGTGTTGCACAGAGGACAAATACCGATCGACTTAAATTGCTTGTTTGTAGTAGGGAACCACCTTCAAGATACGATGGTGCATTTCTTAATTTAATTCTGGTTATTATTAGACGATTTTATGCAGCTTGGCAGGAATGTCGGAATTATTTTTTACCTCTGTTCGAGATATCTCCTAAACTGCATAAAATCGTCTAATCTTAGCCCGAATCAACTGTTAAAACGCGTCATAATCCTCAAGAGGTTAAATATATAGGCTGGAATGGGTTTTACCTTAAGTAAGCATAATATAATGACGTCAGCTCAGTCTAAAGGGGCAGTGGTTATTTGTTTAGCCTATGTATATACCGGTATTTATTTTGTTTTTGTTAGTTTCCTCTCTAGACCTCCATCAAGCTTTACAATAAAATAAAAAAATAGAACCCCCTTCGTGATCATTTTGTACATTTTTCGGTTGAAGAATGAAGGCCGAAGGCATGTTCCTCCCAATATTAGAGGTTCGCTATTGCTCGCCAGAGTAATATCGAAACCTAAATAGCAATAAAGGTCCTAATATTGACAAAGAAAAGGGGTGAAAGGTCTTAACATCGCCAAACTAATAGGCCGAACGTCTTAAAATATCAAGACTAATGGGACTAAACATGAGGGAGAAGGGCGGCCAGAAAATTCAACCGACCCCCCTTAACCTTCATGTGTGTATACAGTTGGTAGAATTGTTATCGTTTGTGCTCTAAACATGTTCGTGGTGTTGCAAGAAGAGAAGGGAAGCCATTATCATCGGTCTCTAGTTTTCCTGGGTTGGCTCTTATTGCAGCTGCGATATTGATGAGCACGAATGACAGCTCTATCCTCATCAACGCAATGAGAGAGAACACATACAAAGAGGGGAGGAGCGAGAGAGAAAGAGTAATTGTGTGAAAAAGGTAAAGTTATTATCCGTTCCCGAGCTTGTTTTTCGTAGATATACAATAAAAAGTATGTAAGTCCACGCTGGTGTGGTAATAATTTGGAAGTAGCCTACCTTGTCCTTGTGCTGTAAAATGAGGTCTACTAACGAACATAAATATAACATTGTTCTTTAACATAATAGGTAATATCAAATTGCCTTGAGAAATTAATACTTGCTACGATAGTCTTTATCTATCTATCTATTGCCTGACGCCGTGATCCCCGAAGGGGTGGCCACGAACGAACCGCCCCCATGCACCTCTGTCCCCAGTCAGTCGACGCCCCTCCCCCCAACCAGCACCGCCTTCGTTCATGTAGTTCCTCACTCCATCCTTCCACCTCATATTCGGTCTACCTCTCCCCCTCTGTCCCTCCACCTCGCTCTCGTACACCCTCTTAGTCATTCTCTCGCTTTCCATACGTTCCATATGGCCGAACCATCTCAAGTTGTTCCTTTTCACACTTTCCAGCACATCTACCTCCACACCACACCTCCTTCTTACTTCCTCATTAGTCTGTCTATCCCTCCATGTAACTCCGCACGCCCTCCTTAACCCGTGGAGCCCCGGCTAGTTTTGTAATGTTTGCGCACCAGAACCCGGCCGGTTTTCAAAAAATGGTTTTATTCCAGAAACAATAGCGAATGGGTTAGGAATGAAGGAAAAACCACGAAAAATCGCTCAAAAAGCTTAAAAAATGGTCCTACAGAGCCCCCGAAAATGGATTTTACAAGAGTAAAAAATTGAAGGCAATTATCCCAAAAAACCAGGTTATTGCGCGCTCGCGCGCACGCACGTGGACTTTGAGAGTTTTCAACCATCGGCAAGGTTGCGTGGGATACGTACACAGTTCCCATACATATCTGAGCCCTCTTGAGTGGCTACACCTGAGGTCACGGTCGGCGCAATTAGGGTGACGCGCCAGGCGCGTCTCTGGGGCTGTGCGTTACATACATCGCCGACGCGTCAGGCGCGTCGCTGGGGCTGTACGGGTTAAGTAATTCATTTCCACTGCTCTCACTCTTGGTCTGAGTCTCTCAACCAACGTCCATGCTTCGCTTCCGTAAGTCAGTGTCGGGATTACCACACTGTCATGCAAGGACTTCTTCACTTCCATACTGACCACCCTATTTCTTGTTACTGCTTTTAGCGTTCCTACAACCCTCTTCCCCTGTTGTACCCTCTCCCGCACCTCTTCATCCATAGTCCCATCTTTACTCAACACACTGCCCAGATACTTAAAAGAGTTGACGATCTCCATAGCCTGACCGTTCAGCTTCACCTCACACTCTGTGACTTCACCCCTTTCGAAGACCATAACCTTGCTCTTCCCCGTATTTACCTTCAAATTCCGTTTTTCGCACACTGTTCCAAACTCATTTACCAGATCCTGCAACTCCCATTCATTATCACTCATCAGAACTGTATCATCCGCAAACAGCAGTATAGGTAGCTTCCACTCAATTCCCTCCCTTTTCAGCGATACACCAACATCCACTGCTCTTGATAGTATTTCTTTCATAACTCCATCCATATATACAGTAAACAACCACGGGGACATCACACACCCCTGTTTCAAACCAACATTCAGGTCAAAGAACTCGCTCTGCTCACTCTCCACACGTACTGCCGCCTTTGCACCCTCATACATGCTCTTCACTGCTTTCAGCAACTTGCCCTCTACTCCGTATATTCTAAGTACTTTCCACAAACCTTCTCTATCCACTCTGTCATAGGCCTTCTCCAAGTCCATAAAGGCAACATACACCTTTTGTTTCTTCTCCAGATACTTCTCCACAACACAATTCAGGGTAAAAATCTGATCTACACATCCTCTTCCCTTCCTAAAACCTCCCTGCTCGTCGCCTATCCATTTCTCCGTTCTCACTCTCACTCTCTGAATCACTACCCTACTGTATACCTTCCCTACTACGCTTAGAAGACATATTCCTCGGTGGTTACCACACACTCCTCTTTCCCCTTTGCCCTTATATAGGGGGACTATTATGCCAGTCTTCCAGTCATCGGGTGCACTCCCCTTCTCCCATGCTAGTTTGCACATTTTCCATACCCATTCTATCACTATCTCACCACCATACCTCAACATTTCCCCACACACACTCCATCTGTTCCTGGTGCTTTCCCCAACTTCACTCTTTTCATGGCTTCCCACACTTCTGACCTCCTGATCCCCACCTCCTCCTCCACTACTTCTCTTCTTCTCCCTCCCATACCATATCCAGCTATGTTTGCTGGCTCTTCATTCCTTTCATTTAGCAACTCACTGAAGTACTCCCTCCATCTTTCGACTCTCTCTTGCTTCTCGGCTAACATTCTCCCATTCTTATCTTTCACACCCTTACTGTTTCCCTTGCTACCTTCCCTAACTTTCTTGACTTCTTTCCAGAACAGTTTCTTACTCTCCCTCCATTTTACACTCAGATTCCTTCCAAATTCCTCATCTACTCTTCTCTTACTTTCCTTCACTACTCTCTTCACCACCCTCTTACTCTCCACGTACCTCGCTTGTTTCTGTCTCTCGGAATCTTCATTCCCTCTACTACCCAACCACTCTCTATATGCTTTCTTCTTTTCTTCCACAGCTATTCTTACCTCTTCTGTCCACCATGCTGTACCTTTCACTCCCCTCCCTCTTCTCCTCACTCCACACACCTCCTCACATGCTGCACAGATCTCATCCTTAAACACCTTCGCAAATGTTTAGGAATATGGTTGTTACAGCCGTATTCTTAGACGTGTGGGGTGGGTGTCATCCAGCCCATAATGAACGAAAATAATGGAACTGAGTGATATTTAATGAAAACAAACTTGAAATCTCCCAAGTTTTACAAGCTAACAATATTTTTCGTCTCATTTCGTTCATTAAAGAGTAGGGTTTCACGGTGGGAAGCTTTATGAATATGGCTATTAGTCCTACAAAAGTACTCTTGTAGAAAATTCTAATAACTATTAAGAAACCTAGAACAAAAAATACTTACGGTACGGTACGCTTTCTAGTCTGGTTTTGTTATAATTGTTTAAGTGAGCTCAGGATGTCAACTTTATGACTGAAAGGGCAGTGACCCACGCTATACATGAGGCGACGGTTTAAGAATGGAGACGTAGGGTCTTACACCGCCGGGGGAGGTTCACCTTCATTACTTAGTCATGTAGCCCACCACCTCCATGGCTCTGTGAGTGTGTGTGTCCACCTCTCTGACACTAAGGGAGAGAGAGAGAGTGTGTGTGTATGTCTGTGTCTCGGAAGTTTGGAGGTCGAAAATATATGTTGTTTTGTTTCAGATGTGTGAGAGAAAACGAATGTGTGTCCTGAGTGCTGTCGGAAGTTTTGAGTTCGAAAACCTGTCTCTTTCATGTCTAAGCCAGAGAGAGAGAGAGAGAGAGAGAGAGAGGGGGGGGGGGGGGGGGAGTCTTCTCAGGTCGATTATTTTGTTCAGTCTTGTTATGAAACTTACCATTTCTATAACACATCACATAACCAGGGAGATGTGGTGCCTAGTGCCCCCTACCCACTATCTTTATTTTCAATGCCCCAAGTATCCTAACCTAGGGCTTCCTTGTCCCCACCAGTCACTCCGGCACTTATAACATTTACAATAGTAGTGAAGGTCAAATTTGTTCAAAACACTTAAGCATCAATAAAGTTTAAGTTGAACATACAAATCATTGATAGGACACTTGAAAAATAACTATGTTGTTGTTGATGCGTATATTTTATACTAGCCCACTGGCCCAGGGCCCTCACAAGGCTAGTGTGAACAATAACAGTATAAGTCTATTAAACAGAAATCTTAAAATGCATTATCAACAGATTTCCTTATACTGGACTCTTAAAATTAACAGACAGGTCTGAGTAACAAGCAAAACATCCGGGCCATTATCTTTAACAGCCCTTGTATCAGCGGGTATCTCTCATTAATGATAAGTGCATGTTTATTTAGCAGCGGAGTGATAAGGATGTCATTGCCCACTGCCAACCCCCCCCCCCCACCATGTTGCTAACGTACTAAACCCCTTCTGTACCGGCGACGTCTGTTTTATTTGATTTCAGATACATTTAGACTAATTTATGATGCTAAGGATGGATATATGGTAGCTAAAAGGACGAATGGAAAGTATCTAGCCTTTTAATCGCTAAACGTCCTTCCTAAGCTGAACAAAATTGTCTAAATATAGCTAGAATAAAATGAAATAATGCCGGCTTTAAACCGGTATCACACGAGCGTTGTTTCCCTCAACGTTTATCCTCAACACTGGTATGGCAGCTTATGGGGTCAACATATAACATCTTTCGGGTATCTATATTCATCCATTATCAGTTTTGTTTCAGAGACCAAGGTAAATATTCCTGAAATATTGCCCGAATTTTTTTGATCACCGAATGTTGACTATAAAAGCTCTCAAAGCCGGTATCACACGAGAGCTTTCATTAGTCAACATTCGATGATCAAATTTTTTTGTCTGGTAATATTTCTGGAATATAATGCACTGGTATCGGAAACTGGACTGATGATAGATGAATTTAAGTAACCGACAATATAACTAAATGTTGACGTCATAAGCTGCCAGACCAGTGTTGAGGATAAATGTTGAGGGAAAAAGCGCTCGTGTGATACTTGCTTGAGAGGGGTGACCTGTTTTTGTTCTGTCCTTTTCTATCTTTCTCTGGCTTGTATCCATTTGGCCCCATTCAGCCTACTGTTTTAAGACGTTTATCCCCATCCAGGTGTAAATTTTTGTACTGGTGAGCGGTAGCGAGCCAGCATATTTTTTATTTTTGTTTTTACAGCAGGCTAAATTTGTACATTTTTCGATAGCAAAATGTCTCCGGCGAAGCCGGATTTCTTCATATAATGCTGGCTCGCTATCGCTCGCCAGGAAGAAATCGACACCTAGATGGGGTAAACGTCTTAAAATAGTTGGCTGAATGGGGCCGAATGAATACAAGCCAGAGAAAGAGAGAAAAGGACAGAAATAACAAAAAGCAGGTCACCCCCCTTAAAGCCGGTCACCCCCCTTAAAGCCGGTCACCCCCCTCAAGGTATCGGATGAAAGCTTTGGGTATTTGGGTATATGTAGCACAGAACCTAGTTAGGGATTACTTTTTGGACCCCCTTCTCCTTCATGCTTAGCCCCATTAGTTTTGACATTTTAAGACGTTTCGACACATTTAATTGTCTATTCAAAGACCTTACGTGCCATTCAGGTATTATTGTTTTCTGGCGTGCGATAGCGAGTCTGTGCTATAGGAGAGGGACATTGTTATACCAAAAAGAATTTACACATATCTCGCGAAGGAAGGACTTTGACATATTTCTTATGCTTGATGGAGATTTACGGATCAAACTCAAAAAATATAATAAATAAATATATCAAAAATACAAAAAAAAAAACGTTAACCCATTCAGTGCCGGTGACATTTCCATTAGGCCTATATTTTGGTAACTTTGTCGATTGTATTCAGCTTAGGAAGGACTTTTATCAATTATAAGTCTACAGACTCATTCCTCTTTGTTACCATATAAGTTTCAAAGATTCATAAAATTGTCTAAAAATAGCTGAAATCAAGTAAATAAGACGTTGCCGGTACTTAAAGGGTTAAATAATAGCCAAAATAAAATGTAAGAGTGCGTCATACGGAGGTGAAAGGGTTACTTTGTAGGGGGTATAGTTCTTCAGAGGGTCTTGACAAAGGGGGGGGGGGGGGGCTGCTATCATTCCTGGCCCGTTGGTTTGACATATCAGGTATTGTGTTGGGGTTGGGTGGTTTTGTTTTACTGTTTGAGTCTGTGTAACTCACTCTCGCTCTCGCTCTCTCTCTCTCGTATTATTTTAAGTATGTATTCTCTCTCTCTCTCTCTCTCTCTCTCTCTCTCTCTCTCGTATTTTAAGTATGTATAAATGTTTAACATGTGTTTTGTAAAGAATAAATTTTACAGATTGTGGGGAAATTATTGGAATTATGTCACCTCTTCCTCTTCCACCATCTCCTCCTTCCTCTCCCCCCTTCCACAATCATCATCTATTTTTTTCTTCTCCCACCTCCTTCACCTTCCACCTCCACCTCCTCTCCCCTCTTCCACCACCTCCCCGTTATCAACATCATCTATTTCTTCTCTCACTTCCTCTTCACCTTCCACCTCCTCCTCTCCCCTCTTCCACCATCATCATCATCTATTAATTTCTTCCCACCACTTCTCCTCCTCCTCTCCTCTTCCACTACCCTCTTGTCACTTGCAGTAATTGAGAAACGTCTGCTGCACTGCCCTACTTCACCCATACACACTGGCTGGCTGGCTGCTCAGAGGGGTTTTATAAATTATTATGTTCCTTCCAACAACCAACCATACTCCTAAAATCGATTAATGAAATTTACAAACACATGTGGCAGTCCGTGGACTCGAACCCAGGATGCTCACACCGAAAATCAACACCTTATACATCGCACCACGAAGACAGTTAAAGGTTGGTGGACACTGCCTACGATTTATTATGCAACTTCGAATCCTGCATATCAATCTAAGCATGTACACACATCCCAACTGCAACTCACGTAAGCTATGCATATGTGAATGGAAAGAGCAATTAATGGGGCCTTAACCACTTAAGTGAGAGAGAGAGTGTGTGTGTGTGTGTAAGTGGATGGCTGCTCAGAGGGGTTTTATAAAGTGAGAGAGAGAGAGTGTCTGTGAGTTTGAATGGTTTTTACACTTTTGTAAGATTTGGAGATTTTTAGGTTCATTGGTTAGTTGGTAGGTTAGTTGATGGATTGATTGATTTATTGGTAAGAGGTTGGTTAATGATTTGCAGGACTGGTATCTGTGAAGAGAAAGTACTTTGATAGACCACATCTGATGCACTACCCTACTTCAACCATATAAAAAACTGGGTTGGGATGTCGTTTTATTGTGAGATATATATATATATATATATATATATATATACCGGTATATATAATGGGTTGGTTGGCAGGATGTTTGAAGGGTTTGGAATGTGTATTGATGGTTACCAGGCTGGTTTAGAGACAGTTTGGAAGGTTGGGAGTTTGGTTAGTTAAGAGTTTAGTTTCAAAGGTTGGTTAGATGATTGGCTAAAGTTTTAAAAGGTTGATTGTAGGATTGGGAATATGGTAGGAATAATAGAGGTTAGAAGATAAGTTTTGGCTGACCATATTTACCTTCTACTCTCTCTCTCTCTCTCTCTCTCTCTCTCTCTCTCTCTCAGAGAATGGTCGGAGAAGTGGAAAATGCCATTTAATGTAAATAAATGTCGGATATTGCAAATAGGTTCTAAAAACAATAAATATGAATACTACATGAATGAAGAAAAGATGAAAAATGTAACACAAATAAAAGACTTGGGAGTGCTGATAAACGAAACTTAAAATCTTCCAATCAATGCACAGCGGCTGCAAACAAAGCAAATAGGGCACTAGGTTTCATCAGAAGAAACTTCCACTATCACAGCAAAGACATAGTTTTGCCCTTATACAAAAGTATGGTGAGACCGCACCTCGAATATGCTGTGCAGTTTTGGTCACCTCACCTCATAAAGGATGTTAAAAAATTGGAATCTGTGCAAAGGCGAGCCACAAAGCTAATCCCTTCATTGAGAAATACATCATATGATGAAAGACTGAGAGAACTTGATCTATTTTCACTTAAGAAACGAAGGATGAGAGGCCAATTGATAGTGTTTTAAAATTCTAAAAGGATTCAGTAACATTAATCTAGATAAGTTATTCAAAAAAGCCGAAGACACATCTACAAGAGGAAACAATTTAAAATTATTAGGTCGGAGAGCAAATCTAGATACAAAAAAATACAAAAATAATCACTCAGTGTAATTGATGAGTGGAACAAACATCCAAATAAAGTAATAGACAGCTCCTCTATAGATACATTTAAGAAAAATCTAGACTCATACCACAGAAAAATTGGTATGGAGTAGGCAGTAATTATCACCGTTATTATTTGTTCAGCTGAAGAGAGCGTTAGAAAAAAAAAAAAAAAATACACAAATAAAAAATAAGAATAATAAACATCACTAAATATGTACATACTACTAAGGGTGATGGGTTGGATGATTCCAATTAACCCCAAAATTTACATGCTGCTAAGGTGAAGGGTTGCATGATTTTTTTTTCCAATCTTTCCTGTAAATTCCTTCTGGGGATTTCGAAGACCAGCAAGGTTAATCACTTCCAACTTTTTCATGTACGGGAATTGCCGGAGGGAATGGAGGGTGGGGAGAGAGCCTTCTTCTTTTCTATCCTTTCCTTCAACTTTCCTTTTCTGTCGGATATGCCATCTCTACTAGAATTAAGTCCTTACCACCTCGTTTGGATCGTAAGGTCTGTGTGGCCAGTGTATCTATGTAAATCTATGTAAAATCTCTCGGAAGTGATCTGAAGGAGAGTACACTATACCTTAACCCTATTTAAGTTTATGGTCTGTCTACTACCCACACAATACACACTCACTCGTAAAAGGCCATAACCCAGGCCCTGATGTGGTGAAGGTACTGCTAGTGTGATGTTGATGGTGTGGTGTAGATGTGTGATGGACTGTTAACCCTTCTGATGGTGTTGTTCTTTCAAATATAGTGTTATTAGAAAATAAAACAAAATATAGTATTTGAGTCTGCCTGATACGTCTTTTAAGTTATTTGTGTGAGTTAGTTAGTACAGTATTGTATAACTTATAGTGATGTTGCCTATAGTGATATTTGGAGAGAGCGAGAGAGAGAGTAGAGAAGAGAGAAAGATGGGGGGGGGGGACAGAAACACAATGTATAATTATATCTAGTGTTGCAAATCATGTCTAATTTAGTGTTGTATTGTTTCTAGTGTTAAAATGCGTTACGTAACATACAACAACGTCGTTCCCTTGTGTCGCATGTTACAAATGTGGGCCCCAGTGTAACAAGGGACGAATAAGACATTTGTTCAGCAAATTACGAAATTTCAGTAGATGCATAAACTTTTGATGTAAAGTGGATATTAGCCCAAAAAATACCATGTCATAAGTCAATTTGTTCATTCATAATCTAACAACTCCCATTGTTTGTGTTTCAGGAGATACTGATGGTGTAGGGAGGTGTTTGGTTGAAGCCGCTCGCAACACAGGATCAGAGGACAACATCACCGCTGTCGTTGTGTTTCTCAGACCCGTAGCAACACTCATGGAAGAGGAGGCAACCCGCGTGGCTCAGGGCCAGGTAAGAGAGTGTTGTTGGTGTCTTGTGTTGTGTTGTGTTGTGTTTACCTTGGTGATGTGTTGCTTAGATGGCGCCGTGTCAACTCAACTCAACTCAACTGTCAGATAAAGTCATTGCCTAAATTTAGCCTATACATCCTGTAATTTTAAACCTAATGTATATTAATGTAAGCTATCGTAGCCTAGTTTAAAGTATCATAACCTAATATAACCCATCCTGACCTTACCTAATGTAGCCTAACCAAACATGGCTTAACCAAGTCTTACTTAGCTTAACTTAATCACCTATCCTAACGAATCCTAACCTAACTTATCCTATCATATTGACAAGGTAATGAGTTGACAGATGGATCATCAGCCTAGCCTACAATTTCACTGGCCGACTTTTCTTATAAACTCTATTTGCATATACAATCACCTACTTAGTAAATTTCCTGCCTCCTTATGCTCCCTTCCTACGTGTACCTGTACCAAACTGTACTTACTTTTATCGTAACTACCTACCAACCTACCTACGACTGTTAGTACATATACTTAGTTAATACCTACCTCTTCTTGTCTTATATCCACCCATGCAATTCACCTCCCTACTATTTATACTTTCCTTGTCTACTGCCAATTGTATTATTCTTTGTTTTATGTTTACTTGTCTCGCCTTTCCTATATTTATGTCATGTCATAGTCTACTTCTACTTTATTTTTGTTTTTGTTTAGCTCGTTTCAACATGTCTATATTCTTGTCATGCAATGTCTGTGTTTGTAATTTTTTTTTTTTTCAACATATTTCCATCATTGACTGTATACGAATCTCAGATAAGTTTGTTCTTATTGTCCTGATACCTACTTACTTCCCCCACCTAGCTAATCGTATGAAATAAATAACTCGAGCTTGCCCTATGTTCAAATAATATAATACGTCTTTGCATAACATAGGCTATAGGTTTACTAAACCATTTCCTCAAAATTATGTAGAAAACATAAGACAAGATAATATTCAACATTTAACCCCTTCCGTACCGGCGACATCTATTTTGTATTACCGGTATATTCTAGCTATATTTGAACGAGTTTGTGCAGTTTAAGAAGGATATGTGGTAGTAGAAATGGTTAAGTGAGATAGTTCGAAGCCTGTAAATTGCTAGAGATCCTTCCTAAGCTTAATACAATCATCAATAATTATTTTTTAATTTTGACCAATTTGTAGGCCCCCTAGGCCTATTTTAAAATTTAAAAATTCCATAGACGAGTTATTTATGTACGGATTTTATTTAAATTTATACCATTAGTACACTTTGGCAAGCTGAATCGAATGGCGCAACCAGAATTAAAATCGGACCATTAGTTTAGGATTTCGATTTTGACTTGGCCTTCCTGGAGGCACAGTTTTTTAATTACAGGCTTGCTATCGCTCTCCAGGAAAAAATCGGGACATGGCACGAAAGGTCTTGTAATTGACATACGTGGGGCAAATGTTCTTAAAATCGCCAAACTAATGGAGCAAACGTCTTAAAATATCAAAATCAGCTGGGCTAAATATGATGGGAGAAAGGGGTCAAGAAAAAAATCCCTCGAATAGTAATCTTCCCTTAAGAAATGTACATCAATATAAGATATATATCAATCATTCATTACAAGGTAAATTATATACACAGATCAATCCCAATAACTGTCTCTGCATATGAAAAATGGTCCTCGAATTTCTGAGTAACAGCCGTACAGATTCATTACCAACAGGTGTTCTGTATATTACGTGCTACTGAATGTCGAGGTAATTTATGAATTTATGTCTAATGATGATGAATGTTCATTACTGAGAGATAATTATATGTAGCCTGTCATTTCAGTATTAACGATAACAGGATACTCGATAATTATGTTATGCTTGTTTTCATCTGTATTCATCGTTTATAATATGACTAAGCAGGTTTCGTAAATTAGACTATCTGGCACTTCACTCATAAGCGTTTCTAATTTAATTTGCTTGCATTTATAATATTGAACACATTATTTGTTTTAGTGCGGTGGGAATATGAACATGATTAGATTAATATCCAGCATTCGAGAATGGACGATGTAGGCGTGTGCATAAACCTTTAACCGTCTTGGTGGTGTAATGGTTAAGGTGTCTACAAATTTGTGTGTGATAACCCGGGTTCGAATCCTGGTGGATCACATAATTATATGCTTTCATTAATTTCATTGAAGGTGTTTGGTGTTGTGGTGAAATTAATAAAAAGTAGATTAAATAGAAGGGTTTGAATTCGAAATGTGTGTCATTAGTCTATTCTGAGTTAGCTATAATATCAAATACAGTTTGATTAACTAGAGAAAGGCAAGCTTCTAAATCAGCTATAAGATAAGGTAGGGTATGACAACTAACTCATTCAGAGACAATGTTATAATGCATTGGTGTCTAGTATCGGATAATTTACTCATGTATCTCAATCGTCAACAGTAAGAATAAATATGCCAATCACATTCGCCTCATCTGATAGCTGACATCCATGGACTTCAGAAGCATACCCAGATTCCAATTTTTCGATATTGCCTTGTTGTGTTCGTCCTGTCCTTCCTACTCTACAAAGAGACTCCCAAAAAGATACAACTCGCCCATGTGGGTCAAGCCTCGACGCCTTCATCTCCTCCTCCAGCTCCCTTCCTCACCCCTCACTGCTTCTTTTGTCCCCTTCCTTGCTTCGAGGCATAAATGTGAGATACATTTCTTGTTTGTGTCACCTTTCCTATATTCCTGCCATATCATGTCGTGCTATGTCATGTCATCCCCGATACAAATCCGCTGCTAAATTGTTTTATATGATACCGGCTTAACCAGCGGAAACCCAGACTACTACTGTATTCATAAACGCGACTAACACGGCTTTTGTGACTCAGGCTTTAACCCTTTGTGTACGGGTGGCATCCTTTTCATTTGTTTTTACTACTATTTAGACTATTTTATTAAGCTTAAGAAGGACCTCTAGCAATTACAACACTACAAGCTATCTCAAGTAACCCTTCAACTACCACCTATCTTTCTTAAACCACACAAATTCGTCTAAATATAGCTAAAATAAAATGAAATAGACGTCCCCCCGCACTGAAAAGCTTAAATTGGTGTGATAGCGAGTGAACTGTCTTCAGCTGCATCCTGTTCCTGTCACCACCACCCTACAGTACACTTAACGACCATTACCCTCACCTACCATCTGCCTCAGTACTATACTCTGTTTATTTTGAGCTGACCGTAAAATTGAATCCCTTTGCAGCTAATGTCTCGATACTTAATGGCATAATATGAAACTACTATGTCTCTGCATTATATTAAGACCAAGTTTATATAATTAACACCATATGTCACAGCCAAATCTTCAAAATATCTGAGAAAATCTCGATAGGAACTTTGCAATTTACCGTCAGTTAAGAAGAAACAGACTATATAGTGTTAAACCGGGGCAATGTTGCTTTGGGACTGGATTGAGTGTAAGAGGGAATGGAGGAGGATTGTAATGAGGTTGCATTGTTTAGGCTTTTAAAAAATCACTTCTAGGGGCATAAAGGCAAGTATGAAACAACTCGTATTTATTTGTAGTCTATCGATCACACTCACTCACTCACTCATTCACTCACTCACTCACTCTCTCTCTCACTCTCTCTCTCTCTCTCTCTCTCTCTCTCTCTCTCTCTCTCTCTCTCTCTCTCTCTCTCTCTCTCTCTCTCTCTCTCAATTTACCTAGCGACCTTTTCCTCCCCCCTCGGTCAGTTGTCGGTGTGCCCTTTTATCGATTTTCTTGTTTCCCCTCCTCTTTACTCTCCTCTCCCCTCCCCCTTGTTCTTGTTCTTCTCTCCCCTCCCACCCCTCTTGTTCTTTCCTACCCTCCCCCCTCCTTTATCTCCTCTCCCCTCCCCCTCCTAGAGAATTTGAATGTTGGTGATGAATTCAGTAACAGCGACCATCGTACGATAACTTTCACTTTAAACTTTACTAGTAACGAACCAAATAGTAGCATCGAAAAAGTCCCTAATTTCAAGAAAGCAAACTTTCATAAACTTAGAGCTATGTTTAAAGAAACTGACTCGAGCTTTTTAATTAACAATAACGACATAAATACATCTTGGAAGTTATTCGAAACCACTTACCTAAAAGCAGTGCAAGACTGCATACCATCGAAAATACCTCTCTCTCTCTTTCATATATATATATATATATATATATATATATATATATATATATATATATATATATATATATATATATATATATATAGAGTATATATAGATAGATAGATAGATATAGATATTTGATAGGTACACTAATCACCTGTCGCAACCCCCTACCGTACGATATTTTTTAACCTACTTTTTTACCCTATTTTTTCTCGCCGCCCCGTAATTACCCTGTTCAACTTCTACGGCTTTTCAACATGACGTATTTCCTTTCTGGCTCCCTCCTACCTTACCTGGGCATCAACTTGAAACTCAACACTAGGTTCATTTTTATCTCCATACCTGAGTCGACTTCATAAAATGCTTGAAATACACCCCAAGTTCAGTTTCAAAGAGATCTCCATACATTAAAAAACACACCTCCTCAGACCCCCTCCAAGTTAAAAAACAAAACAACAAATAGGCCTAAACTATTTTTTATTTTATTTCAGCTATATTTAAAGAATTTCTATGAACCTTAGGAAGGATTTTGTGCAGTTGAAGATGGATCTGTGGTAGTAAAACGGGTTAAGTGAAATAGTTCGAAGCCTGTTACTTGCCCAAGTCCCTTTATAAAATTGAATAAAATCGTCTAAATATAGCTAAAATATAATTAGATAGACGTCGCCGATAGAGAAGGGTTTATTGGATATACATCCTTCAGAAGCTGAATAGAATCGTCTAATAGTTGCCAGAAGATAATGAAAAGGAAGTCACCAATACTAAATGGGATAACGGCTTTCCAGATGAGACCCCAAATGTTCCCTCAACACACACCGCTCCCAATTAGATCTTTCCAATTACCCTCCAAATAGGCTTTACTAACATCTCAAATAGGCCTTGCGACTTCAAAGAATCTCTCTCTCTCGCTCTCTCTCTTTCGCTGTATTTTAATTGTATATATTTTGTTTTAGTCTACACCCTAGACCATCATGAAAATACCTCTCCTTCTGTACCGGTGACTTCTTTTGCATTTGATTTCAGCTACATTTAGACGATTTTATGAAGCTTAGAAATTACAGTATATAGGGTAGCTAAAATGATTAATTGAGATCGTCTGTAGCATTTTGTAACGAGAAAATATACTTGCTCATCAAAAAATTGCCAGAAAAATCGCTCGTTTGGCACTGGCTTAATCAACCCTTCTCTCCCCCTCAGTAGCTCCCTAACCCATCAACTTTCACATCACCCTAAATAGCCTACCGTTTCCCCCTAACAGGTCTCTTTTCCACCTCTCCAGATAGCTTCCCAACTTTCCCCAAATAAGTTCCCCAGATCCTTTATCCCTTTGGAGATTATGACGTATTTTGATAGTTTAAACTGGCTATCATTAGACGATTTTATACCGTTTAAGAAAGACCTGTGGAAATTATAAGGGCAAAGACTATCTCAATTAACCCTCTAACTTCCATATCTCAATTAACCCTCTAACTTCCATATACCTTTCCTAATCTGAATAAGAATCGTCTAATAATAGCCAGAAAACAGAACATTAATGCGTAATAATAGCCAGAAAACAACATTAATGCGTAATAATAGCCAGAAAACAGAACATTAATGCGTAATAATAGCCAGAAAACAGAACATTAATGCGTAATAATAGCCAGAAAACAGAACATTAATGCGTAATAATAGCCAGAAAACAGAACATTAATGCGTAATAATAGCCAGAAAACAGAACATTAATGCGTAATAATAGCCAGAAAACAGAACATTAATACGTAATAATAGCCAGAAAACAGAACATTAATGCGTAATAATAGCCAGAAAACAGAACATTAATGCGTAATAATAGCCAGAAAACAGAACATTAATGCGTAATAATAGCCAGAAAACAGAACATTAATGCGTAATAATAGCCAGAAAACAGAACATTAATACGTAATAATAGCCAGAAAACAGAACATTAATGCGTAATAATAGCCAGAAAACAGAACATTAATGCGTAATAATAACCAGAAAACAGAACATTAATGCGTAATAATAGCCAGAAAACAGAACATTAATACGTAGTCAGATCTTGTAAGGATACTATTTCCCTCAACAGTCCTTGCCACCTCTCCAGATAGGTTTCCAACTTTCCCCAAATAAGTTTCCCAGCTCCCATAATAGGTCTATATTACTTTGAACTTGGGCTTCTACAGGTTCTTTGATTAACTCTCTGAACGCTTGAAATTTGCTTACCATCTCCGCCTTTCGCCTCTTCCACCACCTCTCGAGATAGCTTCCCAACTTTCCCCAAATTAGTTCCTTAGCTCCCTTAATAGGTCTTTATAATTCTGAACTTGAGCTTTCTTAAGTTCTTTAATCAACTTTCTGAACACTGGAAATCTGCTTACCATCTCCGCGTTTCGCTCCTTTCCGACTCATCCAAAAACTCATTTAAATTCATTCATGTAATATCTTAAAACAATTTGGTGCAGCTTCTCTATTATTATCACCTCAGATCTACCTACGCCCACACCTTTGTTGTCCTTATCTCTAACCCATGAGTTAATAGTTTTTAGTCTTTTCCATAACCGGTAACCTCTGGAACTCACTTCACGGGATCATCTTTCCCTCTCCACATGACTATAGTCTAACAAATACATTTTATATATTAGGACTTGATTTATCTTGTATTTGGCTGAAATGTATTAATATGTTATTCTTCCAAGAAGGGTTACTCGTTACAGACATTTGTGCCATCACACTATTCCTACATCACACTCTCCTAACCATCCTACTACTTTAGCTCCTCTCCATCGCCTCACCGTAGCCAAATGGTGTGTGTGTGTGTTTTTTTTTTCTTTCTCCAAGGCATTGCGTAGCCAAGTGGTGTGTGTGTGTGTTTCAGATCATTGCTCCCCTTCACACTATCCCAACCACCACATTGTCCCAACGTCCCACTATCCAACCATCCCACTCTCCCAGCTCCTCTCCATTACCTCACCATAGCCTAATTGTGTATGTGTGTATGTTTCAGGGCGTTGCTTCCCATCACACTATCCCAACCATCACACTATCCCATTCCCAACCATTACACTATCCCAACATCCCACTCACCCTAGCTCCTCTCCATCGTCTCACCATAGCTCCCCTCCATCAACTCACCATAGCCAAATGGTGTGTGTGTGTGTGTGTTTCAGGGCGTTTCTTCCCCCGTCACACCGAGCTCTTCCCCAGTATGATACTCCACCACCCCTCCGCTCATACCGGCGGCCCCCGACCACCCGCCCCCATGCCAGCTATGGGCCATGGGGGTCTGCAGGTACTCATTCGGAACTCCCCAAATTATATTAAACACCCCCTTAAATTATTTAAACTGGAACGTGCACTCTTGTATGTGGAAGAAATTACTGGTACACTTGCCTGCACTTCCCCCTATGCATTCGGAACTTCCAAAATTATATATACCCCCCCCCCTTAAATTATTAACTTTTTCTGTACCAGCGACGTCTGTTATATTTTATTATAGCTATGTTTAAGCGATCATACAATGAAGCAACTTGGTTGAGCTCGAGAACTTTCAGTCTTCTACTGTACTTCTCACTTCTCAGCTTGTTCTTCCTCTGTCCAATTGCACTTCTTTCCTACTTTACTCCAGCCATTTGGTCTGGTAAGCGATCTTAAGAAGCTTAGGAATGTTCTGCGGTAGTTAAAAGGGTTGGTTGAAATTGTTCGGAGCCTTACAATTGCTAGAGATCCTTCCTAAACTGAGTAAAATCTATCAGTAGTAGCCAGCATACTATACACAGGATGTCGACGGTACAGAAGGGGTTAACTGGTATACTTGCCTGCACTTCTCCTTTACAAAGACTATAGTCCATTCATTATATGGTGGCCAGAAATCGTGACCCCTAACCTCTGTAACTCAAAAAAAGGCTAGAGCAAATGGACGGTAAAAATGTCCACACCTATTCCGTGGCTGACTCTCCCCATGTGGTAGAAATGTTAGCTCGATTTCTCTAGTCATTTCCGAGTTTTAGAGGTTAGTGGTCAATATTGTTGGCCTAATTATAATATACAAACTATAATCTTTGTGCAAACTCGGATAGTTCTGAGTTTCTTAGTGCTATACAAATGTGGAATCTGGCAGACTTCTGTTAGTCGGTATTGAATAGTTATAATCTATAATATCAACACAAACAGAACTACTGGATTTCATCAAAGCCAACCCGCTTTTGTAAAGGCAGACATTCAGCAGCTGCATCTTATATCTGCTTAAATTTGGCTGCCCTCCCCTTTTGAAATTTAATCGTGAATAGTGTTCCCTGTTAGATCTGCTTAAATATGGCATCCCCTCCCTATTGAAATTATATCGTGAATAGTTAAGTTTCCCCCCATTAGAGATGTAGGCGTTAAATGTGTCCCAAACTCCCTCTTTCTATCTTCACCCATTTAATACCGGTGATGTTTTTTTCATCATATTCTGGACACTAGTAGACGATTTCACTCCGCTTAGGAAAAGATCTGTAGTAGCTCAGAGGATTAATTGAGATAGTCTGCAGCCTTGTGTGAAGACTTAAGGATGGGCCGGTTTTCTTGACCACTGTCTCCCTCATATTTAGCCCCATTAGTTTTCAGATGTTAAGATGTTTACCCCATTAGTTAGTCGATTTTAAGACCTTTCGCCCTACTTCTTCGTCAATATTTAGACCTTTCGTGCTATTTTGGTGTCGATTTTTTCCCTGGCGAACGATAGTGAATTTTTCTACCGAAAAATTTACAAATTAATCTAGAAGGGGGATCTAGTGGATGTTTTTTTTTTTTTTTTTTTTTTTTTTTTTTTATGGAGGTCTCGGGAGGAAACTAGAAAAATAATGAATACATGCAAAAAACGCCCAAAAAGTTAATCATCCCCCCTTAAATTAATATGAGAAGGAATACAAGACAATGAACATGAAATAGCATTGTTTGGACCATTTTATCACTTTCAAAGACAAAATTGGGACTTAAAGCCATAATTGTATGTTTACATATAAGTAATACTCCGTTCTTTAACATTAATATCAAATACAAACCCCAATTTACTTGAATAAACTAATGAAAGCATATGGCCCTCCCGGGATTCGAACTCGGGACACCACACCCAGAACATAAGCACCTAAACCATTACACCACCAACACAGTATACAATAATAAAGACTCAAAATAATGGACTCTGCTTTCCTTTAACACCCTGATTGTATGTGTGCTTATACCCTCTATATATCTATATGCTCAGGCCCAATCCCCACTTTTCCAATTTTTATTTTTTTTTTTATTTTCCTCTATTTTATTATTTTGTGTTTGTATTTTCTTGGGGGTGGCCGACTCAAGACAGAGCAAGAACAGGGAAAACACAGAACACAAGACAAAACATCGAACAAACACAGACAAAACACAAAATTCACACATATCTAGGTCTTCTACCCAACATTCACATTCACAAGGGACTGGGGTTCTCGCAGAGGATCCAGTCCTGGCGTTATTCTTTACTTACAGTGTGCTGGCTGAATAATCCAATAGGGTTGATAGCCTCTGAAGTCTTACTTTAACTAACTAACTAACCACCATTCAAACTATTTGTGCCCATTCCATCATTTCTATCTTATATATGTCTTGAAATAGCCACTACCCCATTTCATCCATTTGTATAGCCTAGTTATGTTATGTTCTATTGTTCTTCCAACCCTTTTCTAACACTTCGAATCCCTTTGCCTGTTTTAATAAATAGTGACGTGTATTGTTCTATTTTATGATGTAATCTGTTTAGCGAGTTAAGCTGCATGTACAATTTAACCCTTTATATCAGATGACACTTTTAATCAAATTGATTATCATTATTTTATTTTGTATTTATGTTTTTTTTTCCGTTGAAAAATGTTTCGGCCGAAGGCCGGTTCCTTCTGAATTACAGGCTTGTTATCGTTCCCCAGGAATAAATCTACACCTAAATGGCACGAAAGGTCTTTTAAATAACAAATACATAAGGCGATAGGTTTTAAAATCGCCAATATAAGGAGGCGAACATCTTAAAATCTCAAGCTAATGGGGCTAAATATGAAGGAGAAGACGTCATGAGGCATCTTGACAGTTTATGCTGGATATCTTTAGACGACTTTATACAGTTTAGTGATGGTCTGTTGTAATTGTGAGGGTAAAACAATCTCAATTAACCTTCCTACTTCCATATACCCCTTCTAATTTGAATTAAATCGTCTAATAATAGCCAGAAAACTGAGAAGATATGCATAATTTGATTTTGAAAGGGTTAAGGGGATGTTTTTTGTTCCCTAGATCTCCATCAAGCTTTAAAAAAAATACCCCCCATTGAGATAAATGTGTGCATTTTTCGGTGGCAAAATGCCTTGGTCAAGATCTGTCCCTCCTAAATTGCAGGGTTGCTATCGTTCGCCACAAAAACAAATAAAACAAATAAAATAAAAATATAAATGATAACATAGCATAACATTTATTTATATGGAAATTATGCGCATCGTGAAAGTTTAGAGTATGTTTAATGAGTATGAGTTTAAGGGGCGCCAACACGTTTTTGTTTTTTTCTCTTTCTCTCCCTTTCTCTTTGGCTTGTATCCAATCAGCCCCATTCAGCCTACTGTTTTAATATGTTTACCCCCATCCAGGTATCAATATTTTCCTGGCGAGCGGTAGCGAGCCAGCATATATATATTTTTGTTTTGACAGCAAGGTAAATTTGTACATTTTTCGATAGAACAATTTCTCCGGCGAAGCCGGATTTCTCCATACAATGCTGGCTCGCTCTCGATCGCCAGGAAGAAATCGACACCTGGATGGGGATAAACGTTTTAAAACAGTTGCCTGAATGGGGCCGAATGGATACAAGCCAGAGAAAGAGAGAAAAGGAGAGAAAGATAAAACAAAAAAGCAGGTGACCCCCCTTAATGCTGTAACAGTTGGTTCCTCGAACTAGCCGCGAACTATTGGGGCGACTGTCTTAAAATGTCAAAACTAATGGGGCTAAGCAAGAGAGAAAGGGGTTCAGAAAACCCCTCTCAATAGTTTGTGTTGTAGCCCTGTTCTAATAATACCGTCAGTGTGAGTGTTGTAGCCCTGTTCTAATAATACCGTCAGTGTGAGTGTTGTAGCCCTGTTCTAATAATACCGTCAGTGTGAGTGTTGTAGCCCTGTTCTAATAATACCGTCAGTGTGAGTGTTGTAGCCCTGTTCTAATAATACCGTCAGTGTGAGTGTTGTAGCCCTGTTCTAATAATACCGTCAGTGTGAGTGTTGTAGCCCTGTTCTAATAATACCGTCAGTGTGAGTGTTGTAGCCCTGTTCTAATAATACCGTCAGTGTGAGTGTTGTAGCCCTGTTCTAATAATACCGTCAGTGTGAGTGTTGTAGCCCTGTTCTAATAATACCGTCAGTGTGAGTGTTGTAGCCCTGTTCTAATAATACCGTCAGTGTCAGTGTGATGTTACTAAGAGAGAGAGACTCTATTGATTTGTCGTTTAGCTATGGGGCCAGAATCACTGCATTGAAAATAGATGGGTAGGCTAATTAAGGGGACACTAACTTCTTTTTTTGGCGTATTAATTCATTCATTCATAAATTCTTAGTTTCCTCGCTAGACATCCCTCAAACTTAGAAAAACATCCCCTAGCCCCCCCCCCCCCCCTCAAGATAAATTTGTACATTTTTTTGGTAGAATAATGTCCCGGCCGAAAGCCGATTCCTCTTACAATTACAGGCTCGCCAGGAAAAAATCGACAGATAGGTCTTAACATTTATAACGAAATGGGACGAAAGGTCTTAAAATCGCCAAACAAATGGGCCGAACGTCTAATAATCTAAAATATAATGGAACTAAACACGAGGGAGAAAGGGGACCAGAAAAACGACCGTCTCCCCTTAACATACAGATATCAGTGAGAGAGAGAGAGAGAGAGGGGGGGGGGGGGGTAGGTAGGTAGGTAGGTGGGTGTGGGGGGATAGACCGAAATAGAAAGTATTATATTTATATGTAATATTTATTTCATATTTCATTACACTTTACAGCAATCTAAATGTAAATCCCAATAATGAAGGTATTGGTGAATCGCTAAGTACACGATACAAGAGAAAACATTAAACTAATTTGTTATTCAAATAATGATACAAGTGTATTTTGAGAGAGAGAGAGAGAGAGAGAGAGAGAGAGACGTAAACAGGAAGACACCAGAGAACAGATCACTCGGGGTGTCAACTTCTTTGATACTCACCCCTCTCATCAATTCCTCACCAGTGTTCAGAGAGAGAGAGAGAGAGAGAGAAAGATGTGGTAATGGGGATGGGGGAAGTGACAGAAAGGAGTACCGGTATGCATTTGTTGGTTCACATTTGTTTAGTTTGGCTTGATATAACCTTACTTAGTTGTATTAAATATATTTTAAATATGGGAAGGGGTTGTGTTGCCCAGCCTCTCTCTTATTTTATTTGATGTACACCTGTTTAGTCTTGTATCCCATCCCTAACCCACCCACCCACTTACCCAACAAGGGAGAGGGAGAGGGAGGGGGGGGGGGGGGGGCTATAATGGACTGATAGAAAAAGGTAGCTTTGTCTTTTCCTACCAACATAAGGTAGAACAAAAAAAAACGTATGTTTTCATTCCTTCCCTCTGTTTCCCCTAGCGAGAGAGAAAGAGTGAGTGCGTGGATAGGAAATATAACTCTTGCTTTCATTCCCTCCCTCCTTTCCCCCAACGAGAGTGAGAGTGAGAGTGTAGATAAAAGACAGATAGCTCAATGCCATGATTCATATGCTGTCCTCCCCCAGCGAGAGAGAGTAGGAAACAAAAGAAGCATGCTTTCATTCCCTCCTTCCTATCCCCAACAAGAGGGAGAGTGAGAGCCTGGATATGAGACAGATAGCCCAATGCCGTGATTTATATGCCTTAAGCCGGTATCACACGAGAACATTTATAGTGCAAACATTTCTGGCAACATTTCTGGAATATTTTGCACTGGTATTGGAAACTAGACTGTTGCTAGATGTATTTAGGTGACCAAAATATTCTAAATGTTGACCTCATAAGCTGCCAGGCCAGTGTTGAGGATAAATGTTGAGTGAAAAAGCGCTCGTGTGATACCGCCTTTATTCTCCCTCCTCCTCCTCCTCCTCTTACCACTGATCAATTCTCCCGCAGGTGCCGGAGCCCGTGCCGGAGAGTGTGTTATGCAAGGACTCGGCCCCCTCCTCCATCAACGCCATCTTCTCTCCCCCCATCAACCAGTTCGAGTACAGCACCCCTCCGCAGGGACAGCCCGCCCCTTATAACCCTTGGGACCCCGCCAGCCCGCCCTTCGCCACCCAGGGGCCTGAAGAAGAAGAAGAAGGAGGCAAGATTACGGCTCCAACTTCCCTTCCCCTCAAGGTTAGTACGGTGCACATAAATTAAAATTCCTCTTTTTTTGTTTTAACTAATATAATTATGGGAGGCACTGTGATATATATGTGATATAACTGGCTATCACACAGGAAAATACTAGTATATATATATATATATATATATATATATAGAGAGAGAGAGAGAGATAGATCGATCGATAGACAGATCGATAGATAGATAGATACGTAGGTAGATAGATAGATATAGTACAACATCGGAATAACCCCACCCATCCTTGGTTCTCTTCAGGGCCTGGATGAACCATATGAAGGCAGCGAGGCGCCCCTGGACGGTATGGACACAGAGGAGGACCTGCCTGAAGGAGGGACCACCGACAACAAGCCTTACAACGCTAACGACGCCCCCACGCCCACCGCTGAAGAAGGTAGGACTGTTTTATGTCTTGGCTGTTTCCTTTAGGGTAACACTGCCAAGTAGTATGTGGTACAGGTAGCCTAATTAGTAATTTGTTTGTTTTGTTTGTTTAAGAGATAATATATAGAGGAAGGAAAACAAAGACTAAACAAAAACTGTCGAATGTGCCTGAAGGCATACTTCATTCATATGTTTGAAACAATTAGACTTAAAACTGTTGTGGGTTGTAAATTTGTGGAAAGCAATTCCAAGGAAGTGAATTCCAGAGAGTATAAATTCTGGGGATAAAATGTATTGTAAGTAGGCCCAAAATCGCGACCTTTAACCTGTGAAACTCACAAAGGGCTTGAACAAAGGGACTATAGATTTCCATACCTATTCCCTGGCTGACCCTTCCCAAATGGCAGAAATATTTGCTAGATTGTGAGCTGTGGAGGTTAATGTTATTGTTGTGGCCTACTTATAAAGAATAGGGTATAGTCCTTTTATGTGTTCATCGATATCATTCAACGTCACCAACGCCCCCACATCCATTACCAAAGAAGGTAGGTCAAATTTCACCTGTTCTCTATTATACAAAATGCCGATGTATGTGTTCGTCTATTTTATCGTGTTTCGCACATGAAGAAATCGTAATGTTTATAGGTAGCTATAAGATAGATAATGTGTAGAGTCTGTAGTTTGTAGTGGGAGATGTTCTTAGGTAGCTATAAGATAGATAATGTGTAGAGTTTGTAGTGGGAGATGTTCTTAGGTAGCTATAAGATAGATAATGTGTAGAGTCTGTAGTTTGTAGTGGGAGATGTTCTTAGGTAGCTATAAGATTGATATAAGTGTTGGGGATATATGTTGTAGTGGGAAATGTTCTTCGGTAGTTATAAGATAGATAAAGTGTAGGGGGTATTGGTTGTAGTGGGAGATATTTTTAGTGTAAGGAAAAAAACTAATAGGGATGTAGGGAATAAGGTTTCTGCCTCGTATGGGTAACTAGGCCTTTAGTTTGTTCTTATGTTCTTCTATTGAGATAATGTCCAGGTACGATGCAAATACTATAATGTTATGATCGAGAGAAATATAATATGAGACGACTTTTGGATGTGACGCTACGTTTTATCATGATGCCAAATTTGTTTATAATCTGGCTACCTTTAGATTATTTTGTTTATCTTGCAAAGAACCGAGGGGATAGTGGGAATCAGAGAGGATAAATGAAGGTTAATTACGATATGTTGAACCCTTAGCTTATGTGTATGTTCTTCCAAGGCTAAACTTATCTTGCTATTTTTACCATAATAATATTAATGTAACTCCATGGGCAACTAACTCACACCTATGCCAAATCAGCTTAGGGAAAGTAAACCAGTGCCATTTGAAATTCCTTACTAACCTAACAGCACTGGTTAATTTGGCATTGGTTGAGACTTAAGCCGGTATCACACGAGAACTTTTACAATCAACATTCGATCATCAACTTTTTTTGGCAACGTTTCTGGAATATTTGACACTGGTATCGGAAACTAGACTGAGGGTAGATAAATTGGGGTAGCCGAAATATTGTGAATGTTAACCTCATAAGCTGCCAGACCAGTGTTGAGGGGAAAAACGGCTTTAGTGGTTGAAATAGTATTCTGGTTGAGTTGTCCGATCACTAACGTCAGCGTATTGAAGGGGTTAATCCCGGGGTGTGCATTGATAACCTCCAGCTGTACGATACGCTAAGTCAGGGCCTGTGAAGCATAACATCAGTGTTTATACTGTATACACGCTCGCTTGGATAAACATGAATACGAGGCAGGGTTACCAAATCAAGTCCGCTAGATTCTAAATACAGGCCTAACATACCTAGAATAATGCCACAATCTCTACAATATCGCTCTAAAATGGCTCAAATCTCCAGAAGACCGGTAGAATTCATGTCGCAGGATGTAAAAATTGGCCTCTAGATCGAAGTAAATACCTCTAGAATCTAGATCATTTTAATTAGGTAAACAAAACAAATTTACCACTAACGTCTATAATGACGAGTAATCTAAGTAATATTTCAACCATTTGGGAAGAGACAGCCAGGGAATAGGTGTGAAAAATTACAGCCCATTTGCTCTACCCCTTTTTAAGTTACTGAGGTTAGGGTTCAGGATTCCTGGTCAACCTATAATGAATGAACTATAGCAGGAAAGTAGCTAAATTGGCAATATTGATACGAGGATTGCTATACTAGTCATCCAGAAAGATAATCAGTGAAGAATATAATTGCTGGTACCGTGACTATATTTACCTCCGCCAACGAATTGGGACGGAGGTTATATTTTCGCCTCCGTTTCTTTTTCTTTTTGTCTGTAAACATGATATCAGTTGAGTAAGGATCTCTATGAATGAAAAGGATACAATCCTTCAATTAACCTTCTAATTCATAGAGGTTCTCACTAAGATTAATACAATCGTCTATCTATAGCCAGAATGAAAGTAGAAGACGTCCTCGTATCTTGAAAGGGTTAATCAATGAAGCTTGTGAAAAACGCCCTCAGGTCAAGTCAGGTGAAGGTATTGAGGGATAATCTCATTTGTATTAATTTCACTCCATGCGCCAAACACCTCCTAACGAAATTAATGAAAGCATGTGATCCCACCGGAATTCGAACCTGGGTTACCACATACAGATTTTAAGCACTCTAACCATTACACCATCAAGACAGTTACAACATTACAACGGCACCTTATAACTACTTTCTATTTTTCCTATTTTCTGAAGAGTGTAGAGGGGGAGAAGGGATGTTGGAGAGAGAGGAAGTTGTTGGACTGGATTTCTTATGTGTGTTATTAGTGTGTATACGTCCCTCATTGTTGTGGGCTGAGAGAGGATTGATCATCTGCTTGTGTATTTCCACCCCAACCATGCCTTCGAATCGGCTTTCTCCCTTTAAGAAACGTCAGAAAAAAAAATTAAAGGAGAAGGTTAGATTAGAAGAAACAAAAATCAAAAGGAAAGTCAGAGGAGAAAGGTGTTTTCTGAGGTTAGAGTTAACTCCTTCAGCACGATGTCGTATTTTTACCCTTGAATCAGGCTAACATTAGACGATTTTATGCAGTTTAAGAAGAACCCATGCTATTCAGAGGGTTTATTGAGATAATTTTGACCAATTTGAGTCCTAGAGATAGATTATAATTATATACGAAAGAAAATCGTCTAATGGTAACCAGAATATGATGAAAATTACGTCTTCGTGCTGAAGGGGTTAACACGTATTATGAAAAGCAGGTATCCATCATATAGGGTGTAATTTACTTTGTCTCACTTTACTCATTTACCCCCACTATTTACCGGAGGGTAATAGGTTTTTCACAATACGTAGAGGATTGTTTGTTTAACTTATACAAAACAGTATAGGTCGAATTTACACTGGTTGATATGTATTAGTTAGAAATGGTTCAAGAGTTGAGTGGTTCGGTCACCTGCTCCAACAATGGTGTGTGAATAGTGTTGTATCTGTTATCTGTATTACCCTATCTGTTATCGGAGGAGGAAGAGTCACTGATATGGCCCTTGGTGCCGAGGGAAGGCGGGTTTAGTGCCAGTCGGACTGTTTCGGACATAAACTAGTTAAGATCAACCTGTTAGTGAGAAGTCCTTGGAGAATTATTTTAGAACCAACCTGAGTGTTAGAAGTCCAAAGATAAATTGGTGTAGAATCAATGTGTGCGTTAGTGGTTTTAAGTCGATGATAGAAATGTGTTAAATTATTGCAGAACCAACCTGTACGCTTGAAGTTCAGGATGCATTATTGTAGAACCGCTTAATACGTTATACGGGATCCAGGTATACTGTTTTCATCTCAATACTTACCTCTTACCTGACATATTATTGGCTATCATTGATTTAGAGTAACTTTGGCCCTTGATAACGTTGGCTATAGACTAATAAAACACACGACAAAGCCACTCCAACAACTTCCTTTTTCTCCAGCACCCCATCTCCCCTCTCAACACTCTTTGAAAAGTAGATGCGAGTGTCGTTGTAGAAGTTTATCCCTCAATACCTTCACCTGACCTGAGTGAATTTCCCAAAAGCTGAAAGATATTTGAACATACGGAAAGAAAGATGAACTAAAATAACTGTGCGTATACTTTTATATATTGCCATTATACAATTTTTGGGCTAGAGAGAAAATAGGCCTATCCAAAAATACTATAAAATGTTTGGGGCTTTGGGCTAGACAGAAAATAGGCCTATTCAAAAATACTCACGATCATCTTTCAATTATACTCGACTGAGAATACGATTAAGGTAGGTGCCTTGTGTCATAATAAGTATTTTTGTGTGTGTGTGGGTGGGTGTATGTAGTAAGATGGTAAGGGTCTGTAATTGATATTCGGGACGGATTAGTATTAGCATTAAGAGAGAGAGAGAGAGAGAGAGAGAGAGAGAGAGAGAGAGAGAGAGAGAGAGAGAGAGAGAGAGAGAGAGAGAGAGAGAGAGAGAGAGAGAGAGAGAGAGAGAGAGAGAGAGTTGGGAGAGAGAGAGAGAGAGAGAGAGAGAGAGAGAGAGAGAGAGAGAGAGAGAGAGAGAGAGAGAGAGAGAGAGAGAGAGAGAGAGAGAGAGAGAGAGAGAGAGAGAGAGAGAGAGAGAGAGAGAGAGAGAGAGAGAGAGAGAGAGAGAGAGAGAGCGAGCGAGCGAGCGAGCAGCCAGATCGTTAATTTTATTACATTCTATCAGGGATATATTCTTTCAGAGAGAGAGAGAGAGAGCTAGTGAGAGAGCAAGGGAGCGAAACCACAGCCAGATCATTCACTTTATTACATTTTCCCAATCAGGTTTTTCTCTTTTTTTTCTATTTTACCAGGGCTCGTGATTCTTGAGATCGTTGACACCCCGCACGAGAGTTGCCAAGACGGGAGTTTGAGTCTATAAGGAAGTTAGAGCCGAAAACGTTGATATTAACTCTTTCAGTACCGGTAACGCCATTTGTATTCGATTTCAGCAACATTTAGACGATTTTGTGAATTTTAGAAAAGATAAATGGTAGCTAAAGGCATTAATTGTGATGATCTGTAACTTAATAATGGGTAGACGTCCTTCATAACCTGAATGAAATTGTCTAATAGTTGCCAGAATATAATGCTAAGGATGGCACCGGTAATGAAGGAGTTAAATAGAATCGTAATATGTAATGTGGTTTGAGATGGATAGAAAAGTATGAAGAATAGAAAATAGAAGAAAAAGTATGTTGAATTGGGTGTTATGTATATACAAAATGTAGCACGGCCGTATTTTAGCAGGTAATTCTGCTAAATATCGATGTCTACAGCTCCAACTTCCTCATAGAACAGAACTCGCAAGTGGTAATTGTACAGTCATGGTCAGACATATGGTCCTGCCTTAACAATTTCGACTCTGGTTATTTGTGTAGTTATGAAGGAAAACGAGATGGGTTGGGTGTGAGGGGAATCTGCCGGGTGTGGGACAATCGGCTCTCTGCAGAAACCCGTTTTCTTATGTTGACCTCTGACCATTTTGGTGAGGTCAGTCCCCATAGTATTAGTGAATTGGGCCTTACAATTAGAGTTGGGTGTGAGACGGATCTGCCTTGTGTGGGTCAATCGGCTTTCTGCAGACTCCCATTGTCTTATGTTCTTACCAGACATTAATAAAACCTCAATATTCTAGTTTTAACCCCTTGAGGATTATGACTCATTTTGATAGTTTATGCTTTCTGTTATTAGACAATTTTATACAGTTTTGGAAGGGTCTGTGGAATGTAAATGGTAAAGACTATTCATTTTGATCTCTTCTCTAGAATGTATTTCCTTTTTGTTTAATAATCATTGGTAAACATGCAGAGATGAATGTGTAATTCACATTTCTTATTATGCCCTTGACAGTGATAAGATTACCAAAACAATATCACTTTCCTATATTCTTTCTCACATCCATTCCAATCTTAAGGGGAGATTGTCACTTCAGGGATTTTTATATATAAAAAAAAAGATACGTAAATGAGGAAATAAATACGCCCCTTCCCCCTTACACCAAAATGATCCCGGTTTGACGCCTTGTATCTTTCAGAGTGTGAGAGATCGTTTTTTCCTACTTTTTTCAAACATTTTCAAAAAAAATCAAACATTTTCCTCTGCACTTAGTTCCCGTTCTTGCATTGTTACTAACATCTTACAATTCCGGAAAATTACTTGGCATTACACGGTTCACATCAGAGTCCAAATGTCAAGCTGTACAATCGGGCTAATAACTGTGATGTCTCGGCACCAATTATGTTTTTATCAATAATTCGTATCAACAATATTTACACATTATTTATTTTTTTATTTGAGCGAGATATACAAACATGTTCCTACACTTACCCACCCTATTCAACATCTGACAGACATCAATACAACATAGAGCGAGCCAAATGTAATGACAGGTGAAACATGATTTATTAGCGCCACTGTACTTGTTGCCGGGTTATTTTGGCTTAGCTCTTCCATTGTGTTGTCAATCATATATAATAGTGTTGTCTAGTCAAATTTTAGGAAGGTCACCGTTTTTTTTTTTTTTCTCTCCTTTTCTCTCTTTCCCTGGCTTGTATCCAGGTATCCGTTCAACTGTTTTAAGACGTTTAACCCTATCCAGGTGTCGATATCTTCCTGGAGAGCGATAGCGAGCCAGCATTGTATGGAGAATTCCGGCTTCACCGGAGACATTTTGTTATCGAAAAATGTACAAATTTAGCTTGTCAAAACAAAAATATATATATATGCTGGCTCGCTACCGCTCGCCAGGAAAATATTAACACCTGGATGGGGGTAAACGTCTTAAAACAGTAGGCTGAATGGGGCCGAATGGATACAAGCCAAAGAGAGAGGGAGAGAACGAGAAAAAAAGCGAGGTGGGCTCCCTTAAGGGGGTGTTTATTCTTGACCCCCTTCTCCCTCATTTGTGTACGCCCATTAATTTTGATATTTTAAGACGTTCAACCCATTAGTTTGGCGATTTTAAGACCTTTCAACCATTACATTGTTAGTTTTAAGGCCTTTCGTGCCATTTGGGTATCAAATTGTTGCTGGCAAGCGATAGCGAGCCTGCAATTTACGAGGAACCGTTCTTCGGCCGGTGTAGTTTTCTACCGAATAATATACCATTTTATCTTAAAAGTGGGTCTTTGGGGTATTTTATCTTAAAAGTGGGTCTTTGGGGTATTTTATCTTAAAAGTGGGTCTTAGGGGTATTTTATCTTAAAAGTGGGTCTTTGGGGTATTTTATCTTAAAAGTGGGTCTTTGGGGTATTTTATCTTAAAAGTGGGTCTTTGGGGTATTTTATCTTAAAAGTGGGTCTTTGGGGTATTTTTTAAAAGTTTAATATACTGTAGATCTAGGGAGGAAATTTGCTCTGCACTAGTTCCTGTTCCTGCATTCTTACTATGTACAACCCATTTGTTCTAGCCCTTTTTGAGTTACAGAGGATAGAGGTCATGATGTCTCGCCTACTTACAGTGAATATACTATAGCATGTTATAATTCCGGGAAATTACTTGCCATTACACGCTTCACATCGGAGTCCAAATCTCACGGTGAACTTGCAGCCTCGTTATTAGGTGTAACTGTTTCGCTGTGTTGTCACTTATTAACCCTTTCTGGATCCGATTACGCATTTCCTTTCTGTTTTCTGGCTATTATGAGACGATTTTACTCATATAATAAAGGGTGCATGGATGTCAGAGGGTTAATTGAGATAGTCTTCAGGTGAATACATACTGTAGATGTCGGAGAGTTAATCGAGATAGTCTTCACCCTCATCATTCCCACAGATCCTTCCTAAATTATATAATATTGTTTAATGGTAGCCAGAATAAACTCAAAACGCGTCGTATTCCTCAAGGGGTTAATATTTACGTTAGCAACTGTCACTATAGTCCGTTCATTCTAGGTTGGGCAGAAATTGTAACCTCTAAACTCTGTAACTCAAAAAGGGCTAGAGCAAATAAGCTGTCAATTTCTACACATATACCGTAGTCAAGTTTTCCTATTTGGTAGAAATATTAGCTGGATTACTCTAGTCGTTTTTGAGTTATGAGAGGTTAGGGGTTACGATGTCTGCCCCACCTGGAATGAACGGACCATATATCCGTCATTTTTCGTTCTTGTGGCGACTTCTCTCATCGGTTTTAAAATCAACTTCCCATAATTATTATATTAGCACATTTGAAAACAATTTGACTATAGAATATTTGTTTGCAGTATTTATGGAATTTTAGTTAAAGGTCATACAAGGGTTTTAAGATTAAATTAATCTTGCTACGGATGGGTCGGCGAAAACCCTGCAAGAAGACAGGGAAGTATAGTGTCATAAGGACCCCCCCCCCCCCATCTCACACACACACACACACACACACACACACACACACACACACACACACACACACACACACACACACACACACACACACGGATACGCAATGTGTTTTTTTTTGTTTACAGTTCTATTTTCTATATAATTATTTCCGCCCTCTTTTTCTTCTGCTCTATCTTCAGCATCAGCATTTATCATATTGCTCTTGTTTCCCTTTTATACATTACTACTTCAGCTTCATTATACTACTACTACTACTGCTACTACTACTACTACTACTGCTACTACTACTGCTACTACTACTACTACTTCTTGTTTTTACTCCTCTCCTTCTCCTTCCTCGTTCTCCTCTTCTTCCTCTTCCGCCTCCTAATCTTCTGTGTTTTCTTCTGTTGTTCTCCTCTTTCGTCTTCTTCTTGTGTAGTGAGTTCCCCCTTACTGCCTGTGTGACTCATTGGAGGAGTGTTTTTTGGTGTTAGTGCTCCGTGGTGAGACGTGAGTGTGGTGAGGCGCGGGATTGGTGAACCGAGTAGGCTAGTGGTGATAGTGGCAGTGATGGTTATGGTGGTAGTAGTGGTGGTGATAGTGGTATTGGTGATGGTAGTGGTAGTGGTGATAGTGACAGTAATGGTGATCGTGGAAGAATTGGTGATGGTGGTGGTAGTGGTAGTAGTAGTGGTATTGGTAGTAGTGATGATGATGGTATAGTTGGTAGTGGTGGTGGTAGTAGTGGTGATAGTGGGAATATCGGTGGTAGTGGCAGAAATGAGGATAGTGAGAAAATGGTAGTGGGAAAATTAGTGATGGTAGTGATGATGAAAAGGGTAGTGGTGGTGGTGTGTGATCGTAATAATAGCGGTAATGCCGAACACAATATACAGACTTAACCTACCCATTACGTCTATATGTTTGTGTTATGCTATTGTGATACAGAATGCATAGGAGATTATTTTGATTCTACACATCTTGCTCTTGGTCTTCGTGAATGTCTGGGAGAAATAATATTGTTATGAAAGATGCGTAAGAGATTATTTGAGTCTACATCTTGCTCTTGGCCTTCGTAAATGTCTGGAGGAAAATTATTGTGATTAAGGATACGTAGGAAATTATTATATTCTATACACCTTTTGTAAATGTCTGGACAAATAATATTATGATAAAGGATGCGTAGGAGATTATTTGATTCTATACAAGTTGCTCTTGGCCTTTGTAAATGTCTGGGAGAAATTATATTGTTATGAAAGATGTGTAGGAGATTATTTGATTATATACATCTTGCTTTTGGCCTTTGTAAATGTCTGGGAGAAGGTCAGTCTGGGGAGGTGTCCTTGGGGAGACAGGAGGGGGAAGGGGGGGAGGTGTGTATCAGAATAGATGACTTGGGAGTTCAGGCGTTGTTAGAGTGATGAGAAAATTATGTAAATTCGATGAGAGAGAGAGAGAGAGAGATTTTGTAGGAAGGGATGATTATGGAATGTCCACCACCAATTGATCCTTTGAAGATAATGACGCATTTTGCCAATTTATTCTGGCTATCATTAGTCTACTTTATACAGCTTTAGAAGGTACTGTGGGAGTTTTAAGGGTAAAGACTATCTCAATTAACCCTCCAACTTCCTTATATCCATCCTAATATGAATACAATTGTCTAATAATAGCCAGAAAACCAAAAAGGCGTAATGGTAACTTGTAAGGATTGAGATTAATAAATAAAATATTGTGTGTACAGTTGGGAGCATAAAAAATGTTACACCAGTTCGAATGATAAAACATATAGGGGAAATCTTTAAGAACAAGGAGGACAGCCCTCCACATTTTACTCTTATGCTTTGCTCTTTCTTTTCTTTACATCTCTCTCATTCATATAGACTGTTCTCACCTCCCCAACCTGTCTATCCCCCCTCTACAGTATTTTGACTCTTCTCTTTGAACCTAAGTTATGAAGCATTTGGGCTCTAATAAAGCATTGTAATTATCTTCTCCTATTGACTCAAATATAACCCGCCATAATTCCAAAGGGTCTAAGTTCCGGTTCCGGAGTTTCTGGTGCCAAAATTCGTGCGTTGTGACAAAGTTTGGTAAAGGTGAGAGCCGCGTACGTGAGTGCGACAGACGCGCCGGTGTAAAAATGGCAGGGTGGGGGAGAGTTAGCGGGATTACGTGGAGTGACTCACGACCAATGAATGTGTGTGTGTGTGTGTCGTCGTTCTCTTTTGCTCTTGTTCTCGTCCCCCCCCCCCCCCCCCCTCCTCTCTCTCTCTCTCTCTCTCTCTCTCTCTCTCTCTCTCTCTCTCTCTCTCTCTCTCTCTCTCTCTCTCTCTCTCTCTCTCTCTTGTATGTGCTATTGTACTGTCTTCTTTGGTACATTGTATATTATATTATTATATAAACTATTCGATCAACTTGTCTCTACAGGTGCTGAAATTGCCTAGTAAAAAGGTATCAAGTATGAGGGGTGTCAGGTATAAGTAACAGACAAGGGTTGTCAGGTATAAGGCATCCAGGACAAGACGAGGTATGAGGTATAAGGACGATGAGAGGAGAGGAGAAGTGCTGCCCTAGCGGTGCTTTTATTGTGTAGTATATGAGGTAGCTGATAAAAGATGAGGTATGAGGTATAAGGACTATGAGAGGAGAGGAGAAGTGCTGCCCTACAGGTAAAAGATAACAAGTATGAATGTTAAATGTGTCTAGTATGAGGGTTGTCAGGTATGAGGCAGCCAATACTAGACGAGGTATGAGGTATAAAGGGTTAAAGGACTATGAGAGGAGAGGTATGGCAGGTATGAGGTGGCTGATATGAGACGAGGTATAAGGGGTATAAGCACTATGAGAGGAGAGGAGCTGGCCTAGATGTGCTCTCATTGTCTAGTATAAGGTATCAAGAATGAGGGTTGTCAGGTATAAGGCAGCCAGGACAAGACGAGGTATGAGGTATAAAGGGTAAAGGGACTATGAGAGGAGAGGAGAAGTGCTGCCCTAGAGGTTTTTATATTATGTAGTATAAGGGGTGGCAGGTATGAGGTATAAAAGGTAAAGGACTATGACAGGAAAGGCATTGTGCTGCCCTAGAGGTGCTTTTATTGCATCACACCACACAACAGCTGCTACAGAGTCAGCTGAAGCCATACAGAGGAACGGTTACCGGTCAACGCGATCAATGGACCACTTCAACCAGTACCTCTCAACCAGTTTCATCTCAACTAGCTCAGGACAGGACAGGATGGCTAAAGAAAAGCTAGAAATATAATTATACTTGATGGATTGGTGGATTAGGGAGTGGGCATGGAAGAGTTAGGGATGATATACAGTACATGGGAGGGATTTGGGGTTTGGTCATTAGTAGAAGGTAAAGACTGAAATTGAAATACAGTACTAGAATAAAAAAAAAAAAAGGTCAGGTGAAGGTATTGAGGGATAAGACTTTACAACGGCACCTCGTATCTACATTCTACTTTTCCTATTTTCTGAAGAGTGTAGATAGGGGAGAAGGGGTGTTAGAGAGAGAGGAAGCTGTTGGAGTGGCTACACAATATTGATAGGTTAATTCCAGGGTTACCAAATTAAGTACGCTAGATAGTAAATAAATGCCGAAAATCGCTAGAATAATTCCACAATCTCTAGAATATCGCTTTAAAACGGCTCAAATCTCCAGAATATCGTTAGAATTCATGTCGCTAGATGTAAAAATGTACCTCTAGATCGAAGTGTAAACCTCTAGATCTAGCGGGAAACTAGCTACATTGGCAATACTGGTTAGGTCAAGAGAATTAGGTTAGGTTTTTGTACCAGCGACGTCTGTTATATTTTATTCTAGCTATATGTATACGATTTTGTGAAGCTTAGGAAGGGTCTGTGGTAGTTAAAAGGGTTGATTGCGATAGTTGCTAGAGATCCCTCCTAAACTGAATACAACGGATTAGTAGTAGCCAGAGACGGGGTACAGAGAGGGTTAACCCCTTCTGTACCGGCGACGTCTATATTTTACTTTATTCTGGCTACTATTAGACGATGTTATTCAGTTTAAAAAGGGCCTCCAGCAACTAATATGCTTCGAACTATCTCAGTTAATCCTTTTTTTTGTACTACCACAGATCCTTATTAAACTGCGCAAAATCGTCTAGATGTCTTGATATATATACAGTATATCTATCTATATACTCAGGCCCAATTCCTACTTTTCCTTTTTGTGTGTGGGGGGGGGCGGAGATGGTCGACTCAAGACAGAGCCAGAATAGGGACAACACATCAGCAAACAATAAACACACAGGAACAAAATACAAATTCACACACATCAAACTATAGCTAAAATTAAATTAAATTGACGTCGCCGATACAGAAGGGGTTAAGAATTGTGTGGAGCCCGTGACCCCAGCCACTCGCGATATTCCCGCATCTCAAGAGTCATGGCAAAACCAACCTCCTTCCTCCTCAGCATTATTAAAACTTCCGGAGTTTCTATTCTCGCTCTTCCTCTCTCTCTCATTCTCTCTCTCTCTCTCTCTCTCTCTCTCTCTCTCTCTCTCTCTCTCTCTCTCTCTCTCTCTCTCTCTCTCTCTCTCTCTCTCGCTCTCGTCTGTGCACCACGGGCCTATTTTACTAAACTAACATCAATACAGACATTACAGTTTCTCGTGATGAAGCTTCCAAGAAATAAACCTCGCTCATAGGAAAGCACGAGAGAGAGAGAGAGAGAGAGAGAGAGAGAGAGAGAGAGAATCATAATGAAATAAGTTGATACGGAGCATCAAGCAAAATCTCTAAAGATCAATGGCCTGGCAAAACGGCGAGAGCGAAGAAGCTTTCTAAAGATAATTTTTAGCTGAAGTATGATGGCTAAAAATAATTGGTTTAAACCTGACGCAAAGAACTATATTTAGTATTGGAGTGTTAGGTGTTAAAGATATCAACATTATTCCTTATTGTATAACTTGCAATGAGGCATACCCCGAAAGGGGTTGAAATAGGGGAGCTATCCCCCCGCCAAAGGCGGCTTTCTAGGGCCTAGCCTAGCTGATGCTGAGAGGATTGGGTTCTAGTCATGTGGTGATGGGCTGGTCTATCAGAGTGAGAACTGAGCGATCTCTGCCATACCCATAGCTTACTCTGACTGTTCCTTTAACTTATATATTTTCTAGATCTCAAGTGACGGCGTCTTTTCCGTGGATCCCAATCCGTGATTGCCAATCTACCAAGATTGGAAGCCAAAGCGTCACATTTTTCCCTTGCCCCTCAACTTTCTCTTCATAATTGCTGAGGGGCACAGGGCCCTGGGTGGGGCTTTGGTTTCCCGGGCGTTTCCGCACCCTCCTCAGCTCCCTGCCTTGGAGTGGCTTCGGTCACCCGGGCTTTGTTAGTGGTAAGCAGGGAGGATTTTGTAGGGGCGCTCGTTTATGGCCTTGGCCTTGCTCGAGACATTGGGGCTGTTCGGCCAGGCAGCTTGGGGAACAACAACAACAACAACAACAACAACGATATAATACGACAATTATTACAGTTAGCCAACGATTGATGTTAAGTTTAAGAGCAAATAAATATATAGAGTTGTTGTTGTTCCCCAGGCTGTCTGGCCGAACAGCCCCAATGTCTCGAGCAAGGCCAAGGCCATAAACGAGCGCCCCTACAAAATCCTCCCTGCTTACCACTAACAAAGCCCGGGTGACCGAAGCCACTCCAAGGCAGGGAGCTGAGGAGGGTGCGGAAATGCCCGGGAAACCAAAGCCCCACCCAAGGCCCTGTACCCCTCAGCAATTATGAAGGGAAAGTTGAGGGGTAAGGGAAAAATGTGACGCTTTGGCTCCCAATCTGCCAACTTCTAGGTTGGCAGTAGGGAGGTCAATCCACGGAAAAGACGCCGCCACTTGAGATCTAGAAGATATATAAGTAAAAGGAACAGTCAGAGTAAGCTATGGGTATGGCAGAGATCGCTCAGTTCTCACTCGGATAGACCAGCCCATCACCACATGACTAGAACCCAATCCTCTCAGCATCAGCTAGGAAAGGCCCTAGAAAGCCGCCTTTGGCGGGGGGATAGCTCCCCTATTTCAACTCCTTTCGGGGTTAGGCACCCGCCCAATATATAGAGTTGAACGTACTGCATCTCGGCTATAAGTAACGGAAATATTGAAAGCATCAGCTTCTGAGTATTGTAAATAAACGCAACAAACAATCAGACTTACTGTACCGTATATCGGTATGAAGTAACTTATATTATGAATCAACGATTTTGAAATGTAAAATGTATCAACTTCTGAGAAATGTGAATATACCACTGTTGTACCGGAGAAGTCTCTTGATTTTATTCTGGCTACTACTTATCGTTTTTACTCATTTTAGGAGGGATCTTTAGCAATTATAGGCTTCGAACTATCTCAATCCACCCTTTTAACTACCACCGATCTTACTCAATCTACCCTTTCAACTACCACTGATCCTTCGTGAGCTGCTCAAAGTCGTCCAAATACAGCTAAACTATAAGAATTATAGCGTCACCGGTACAGAAAGGGCTAACGCCGCAGGTTTTAAGGAATGGAGAGGAAGCGTGAGTTACGAGAAGGGTTACTGATGACCTCCAGGTTATAAATAGCTGGGCTTACTGTAGAACAAACCAGTCATTGATGCTTTACATTACACTACCACAGGCGGGGAACCGAACTTTATGTTTGCTGTTGTTACTATAGTCTATTCGCTGTAAGTAGGCGAGAAATCATGACCTCTAACGTCTGTAACTCAAACACGAATAAGGTAATCGAGCTACTATTTCTACCATTTGCGAAGTCAGTCAATGAATAGATGTGAACATAATTATACAGCCAATTTGCTCTAGCCCTTTTTGAGTTACAGAGGATAGAGGTCATGATTTATCGCCTACATACAGCGAATAGATATAGGCCTATCAACTAAATACTCTGATATATTTATAAACCATCAAACAGTTTTAATATGTGCCAGTTCTTAATAATTTTGAACAGATTTTAATATGGATGATGTTTTCACTTTTCAACTACGCTTTTTCCTGAGTAGGTGTCCACATACTGATAAATTTTGTGTCGGATCAGATCAGATGGCTATTACAAAGTAGGAGATTATGTGTTCCTTTGCTTCTTACATTTAATACTTACTGTAATGTTGGTTTAATATACGACAGAGCTTATCAATATTCATAGTGCATGAGTGAATATAAAACTTGGAGAGATTGGATTATTTTTTTTAAACCAATTATAATACGTAGGCGCCTGTACAGTTCCCCACATAAGTTCTGTTCCTCGTCGTGATCATATGTAGGCCTATGGAAATAATAGTAGCATGAATGAATGGCGAGTGTGGTTTCTTTTAATTACCAGTTGACTAGTCATATGAGTTAACCACAACAAAAGAAACCACACTCGTAATTCAATCACGCGCATCAGATTTCCATGTAGGCCTATAAGGTCACGGAGAGGAACAGAACTTATGTGGGCAACTATTTGTAAGTGGTCCAGCCTGTGTCTTCCTTGTAGCGTAAATGGTCTCACGTACTATCAGTATGGGATCGTGAGGGACCAGGCCAGAATACCGGTATGTGTGTATGTGGAATGTGAGGGGGCAGGGTAGCATGATTGGGAGGAGAGTGAAGGAGGGTAGAAGGGGGAGGAAAGAGGGAAGGATAAGTGGTTGAAAGGGGGAGGGAAGGAGAGAGAAGAAACAGAGGGGGAATGAGGAGGGAGAAGCAGGGAAGGAGGAACGAGGAGGTTGATGGAGGGAAGAAGTAAAGAAGAGAGGGAGAGGGGGTGAAGGAGGAAAGGAGGGGGCGAAGGATGGTATAAATGGAGGAGGAACAGAGGGGGGAAGGAGGAACGAGAAGGTTGATGGAGGTAAGAAGTTAGGAAGAGAGGAAAGGATGAAAGGAGAGAGGGGCGAAGGATGGTTGAAGGGAAGGAGGTGTGGGAGAAGGGAAGGTTATTTGAGAAGGCAGATTATGTGTGAGGTAAGGTGGAGAGAGAGAGTGTGTGTGTGTGTGAGAGAGCGAGAGAGAGAACGAGGAAGCTGGAGAGAGGTCGAAGAGTGCGTGCTTATGTGTGTGTGTGTGAATATGCATGTGGTATGGATGTATAATAATGATGTGGTGGTGAGCTAAAAAGAGGGTTGAAAAATGTATGTGTGTGTGTGTGTAAAGATATGTGGGGTTGAGCTGGAGAGAGGTTGAGGAGGGTATGCTGGAGGAAGGAAGTAGTGAGGGTGAGTGATTGTCTACTTGACGCGAGTTACACCGAGTTACAAGGAATAGACGGTATCTCAAAGACCTCGCTATACATTACAGGGAGATACTTTAGATAGATAATATGTGTACTGACTGCAACGTGTGCAAAATACTTTCTGCCTTATTTAAATAATCTTCGGAAGAACTATTCACATGCTCAGAGGATAGCATGTTTCAGTTAGACCACAACGAAAATGGGAAAAAGTTACACAAGGTGGTGTAATGGTTAAGGTGGCAAACATCTGTGTGTGATAACCCAGGTTCGAATCCAGGTGGATCACATATATATACTTTAATTGATTTCATTGGGGGTGTTTAGTGTTGTGGTGAAATTAATAAAATATAGAATACTAAAGTTAAACCCCTTCAAATGGAACTTCCAACCATGTATGACTGTATAAATCCTGCCGAGTCTGTAATCCCTCTTGTAATCCACATTGCTAAATCCATTTAATCTGTTCAATATTTCACTGGGTTGTTCATGCAGGGTACGATTGGCCATTCATTATAGGTAGGCCAGAAATCGTGACCCCCTAACCTCTAACTCAAAATGGGCTAGAGCAAATAGGTTATAAAATTTCCCACCCATTCCGTGGCTAACCCTTCCTAAATTGTAGAATTATTAGCTCAATTGCTCTAGTTATTTATGAGTTATAGGGGTTAGTGGTCAAAGTTTATTGGCTTACATTTAATTCAAATTCAATTTTCAATTCAAATGATTAATGAACTATAGTATTTCACTAAGAAATATATTAATCTCTCAACCAATCCTTGCAGCTCAGACTCCTAATCCGTGAAATATGATCCGTATTTCCAGTTTAAACTAGGCCTATATCCAGGATCCAGGAGAGTGTGGATCCTGACTATATAATTATATCTAATTTCGTTAGACCTCTCTCGAGTGCTGAACACTAGAATTGTTTTTCTATATATATCGAGGCCCCCCCCCTCCCCCCCCCCCCCCCCCCGCCCTCTCTCTCTCCCTCTCTCTCTCATACAACAGATAGTATTGTAAGTGTGTGTATGTGTGTGTAATAATGAGCCTCAGTAGCGTCATGGCAACCCACGTGTTTCCGCCGCCACAACAAAAGAATAACTCTGTCTACCTCATCACTCCCCCCCTCCGTCTCTCTCTCTCTCTCTCTCTCTCTCTCTCTCTCTCTCTCTCTCTCTCTCTCTCTCTCTCTCTCTCTCTCTCTCTATCTCTCTCTCTCTCTCTCTCTCTCTCTCTCTCTCTCTCTCTCTCTCTCTCTCTCTCTCTCTCTCTCTCTCTCTCTCTCTCTCTCTCTCTCTCTCTCTCTCTCGTGCATTATATTTATTGATCCGCCTCATCTTGCTTGGGAATCAGACACTCGAGTTCTTTCGGTCGAATGTAATGGTCTCCGGTGCTTCCATATATAGAAAGAAGTTTCCCACTGAGCGTTCATGTGTGAGTGTGACCGAGATGTGCTTGATGTGTGTGCCGTCTAACCGTGCGAAAGTGTCGGTGAAGTATTTGCGCTTGTGTCCGAGATGTGTGTGCGTGTCTGAGTGTCTGAATCAAGATCTTGAGTCTGAATGATGTGTTTGCGTACGTGAGCTGTTTGCGAATTGTGTGTGAACGAGATCTTTGCGAGTGGGTGTTGTTTGTAAGCGTGGATGACGAAGGTGTTTGCATGTGTGTTTGTTAGTTGTTTACTAGCGCGAGTGTGTTAGTGGGATATTTTGTTTGCGAGCTTATGTGCGTTAATGATGGCTTTGTGTGTGGGTAGTTGTATGCGAGGGGGGAGTGAATAAGGTGTTTGCGTGTGGTGGGGGTGTTGTTTGCGAGGCGGCATGAATGAGGGGCTTGCTTTTTTTTTTGGGGGGGGGGGTTGCGAGGAAGGCATGGGTGGGGGGTGTTTGCGAGGAGGGCGTGAATGAGGTGTTTGCGTGGGTAGTTGTTTACGAGGGGGCGTGAATGAGGTGTTTGCGTGGGTAGTTGTTGTTTACGAGGGGGCGTGAATGAGGTGTTTGCGTGGGTAGTTGTTTACGAGGGGGCGTGAATGAGGTGTTTGCGTGTGTGTGGTTGTTGTTTGGGAGGGGGCGTGAATGAGGTGTTTGCGTGTGTGTGGTTGTTTACGAGGGGGCGTGAATGAGGTGTTTGCGTGTGTGTGGTTGTTGTTTACGAGGGGGCGTGAATGAGGTGTTTGCGTGTGTGTGGTTGTTGTTTACGAGGGGGCGTGAATGAGGTGTTTGCGTGTGTGGTTGTTGTTTACGAGGGGGCGTGAATGAGGTGTTTGCGTGTGTGTGGTTGTTGTTTGGGAGGGGGCGTGAATGAGGTGTTTGCGTGTGTGTGGTGGTTGTTTCCGAGGGGGCGTGAATGAGGTGTTTGCGTGTGTGTGGTGGTTGTTTACGAGGGGGCGTGAATGAGGTGTTTGCGTGTGTGTGGTTGTTGTTTACGAGGGGGCGTGAATGAGGTGTTTGCGTGTGTGTGGTTGTTGTTTACGAGGGGGCGTGAATGAGGTGTTTGCGTGTGTGTGGTTGTTGTTTGGGAGGGGGCGTGAATGAGGGGTTTGTGTGTGTGTGGTTGTTGTTTACGAGGGGGCGTGAATGAGGTGTTTGCGTGTGTGTGGTTGTTGTTTACGAGGGGGCGTGAATGAGGTGTTTGTGTGTGTGTGGTTGTTGTTTGGGAGGGGGCGCGAATGAGGGGCTTGCGTGTGGGTAGTTGTTGTTTGGGAGGAGGCGCGAATGAGGTACTTGCGTGTGTATGGGTGGTGTTTGCGTGCGTGAGGGTGTGTGCATGTGTGGCTCATCCACCGGTAGTTCTCCGGTGACCGTCCCAACAGCTGTCACAACAACGAGGGTATCGTAATTACTTCCCCCTTCCCCTGCCACCACCACCTCCACCTCTACCACCGTAATAGCAGCCAACACCACCACTACCGTATAGTAATCAAGAGTCGTAACCACCACCACTACCATATAATAGTCATCACCACCACCACCACCACTACCATATAATAGTCATCACCACCACCACTACCGAATAGTAATCAAGTCACCACCACCACCACCACTACCATATAATTAAGCCACCACCACCACTACCGTATAGTAATTAACAGTTATCACCATTACCACTACCATATGGTATTCTGTCACCACCACATTGTCTATTTAGTAGTCACCACCACCACTTCCATCCGCACCACCACTACACCTTCTATTTACAGTAGCCAACAGTTGTATATATACAGTATATACAGTATATATATATTCACATTTCACATTTACCATATCTATCGCTAAAGCAAATTAGTACCACGGTTTTATTATTAACAATGTAATTTATATAAACACATTGTAACGACTGGGCAATCCATATAGGGAATGACTCGCCAGGTTAGGGTAAACAGAGTATAGGTGTCACGTCCTCCCCTTGACATCTGTGTCTCTCTGCCACACCTCCCCTACCTACTACCTCGTCCATATGTCTCACACACACATACACACACTGAGAACTGGGAATATCCATTACGATACTTGTCTAAGTAAAATGGATTGATTATAAAGTAACTAAGACAGGACAACACGAGCGCTGCTCAATTCCTGTAAACTACAAATAGGTAAATACACACACTCTCTCTCTCTCTCTCTCTCTCTCTCTCTCTCTCTCTCTCTCTCTCTCTCTCTCTCTCTCTCTTTTTTCTGGGCCCTCTTATCGTTAGTTTTTTGTTCTACTAGGTTCGAATCCTTGGAGTACCACGTTTATTAATTAGTTTCATTGATTTCATTAATTAGCTTTTTTTAAGTTAATTGGTGGTTTGGTGATAATACGAATTTATACATTTTTTTGTTTTATTTGTTTTATGTTTACTGTATTTGGTTGTAGTGCCAGGTGATTTAATTAGCAAAGTAAAGGTAGAGAGTTTTGGGAGTTACAGGGTTAATCAAACTTATCGCATTAATGTGTCTACTATAATATCGTAATAAGCTAATTAAATACTCATATAAATTAAGTGATATTATGTAGGCTACCTTACTAAAGTTTTAAAAATCACCTCTTGCAATTTTAAAAGCCAAGGACTTGAAATTTACGATAAAACTTTCAATAATAAACTTGGAAATCGGTATTAGACTACTGTATTCATAAATATAAACCTTTTCATTAAGCCTAATGTTATGTATCTAATTGTTAAAGCCATTCTCTCTTTAGGTGTTTGCTAGATGTTGATAATTCAGAGCTGACAGTATGATCGTCATGTCAAAAAATAATAACCGAAATAAATATTTGTGCTAATAAATAGCATGAAGATCGTTTGAGGTTTACCCGTGTGAGAGAAACCTTTTGGTCGATAATATTTGAAACTGGCTCAACTATTTTACAGAACATATTATTGGTCGGTGTATTGGACTCGAGCAAACGATAAAAACAGACGACCGGATACACAGTCGTAAAAATATGAGTGCGTATCGGCCCAAAAGTTGGAGTGGAGGCAGGGTTACCAAATCAAGTCCGGTAGACAGTACATAAATGCCTATAATCGCTAAAATTATAATGCCACAATCTTAACAAAATCGTTCTATAATGGCTCAAATCTCGAGAATATAGCTAGAATCCATGTCACTAGGTGTAAGAATTTGCCTCTAGATCGAAGTAAATATATCTAGATCTACCGGGAAAGTAGCTAAATTGGCAACACTGAGTGGAGGTTGTATAATTATGTATGTATGTATGTATGTATGTATATACCCTGGCACCTTCCCCAGTTTTCCATTTTGTTTTTATTGGGGTGGCCGACTCGAGACAGAATCCGAACAGGGACATCACAACACATCAGAAAAACAAAACACAAAATCTTACACATCTAGTTCTAGCGGAGGTTACCTAAGAGGAATTTTGGGATTAGGGTAAACCTGAGGGGGAAGGGGAGATGGAGTAGATAACGTACACAGGGATGGGCGGCAGATGGTATGTGGATGATTTGGGTGAGAGGGAGAGATAAGGCAGTGTTCTATGTGGAGGGTAGCCTATGTGGATAAATGGAGATAGGGCAGTGTCTTATGTGGATGATTGGAGAGAGAGGAGATAAGGCAGTGTTCTATGTGGATGTGTGGAGAGAGGGGAGGTAAGGCAGTGTTCTAGGTGGATGGTATGTGGATGATAGGAGAGAGGAGAGATAAGGCAGTGTTCTATGTGGATGGTAGCCTATGTGGATGATGGGAGGTAAGGCAGTGTTCTTATGTGGATGGTAGCCTATGTGGATGATTGGAGAGAGAGGAGGGATGTGGATGATTGGGGAGATAAGGGAGATAAGTGAGTGTTCTATGTGGAAGCACAAAATTGTAAGCTTCATTGCTAAGGATACCCCCCTAAGGAACTGTCTTTCCTGTATGCGTAGATATTACATAACAGGTCCTCATTAACGCCTGACCAAAGGGAGAGAGTTTCTTCAGTACACTCCATGGGCTTTGTAACTGGAGTAGGCTATATATTATCCTACCTGATAAAACAGTTCGTACAATTAGGAACAGGTAATGCGTAGTACACAACTCTACGACACACAAGAGACAGCGAGCGTTAAATAGAGCAAGCATAGACACTATGAGTGGTAGAGATTTAATAATGAAGCTGGGGGATGAAGAGCGAAGTGTGTGAATGGATGATGTGAGAGACAGGCTAGATAAAGGAGAGAGGGGCCCGGTGTGTGTGTGTGTGTGTGTGTGCATGTGTATGTATGTGTGTGAGTGAGTGAGGCTAGATAAAGGAGAGAGGGGCCCGGTGTGTGTATGTGTGTGAGTGGATGGTTGTGGGGGAGCTATGTGGAGAAGGAAACCTGAGAATGAAGAGGAGATGAAGGAGGCTAGAGACAAGGGAGGGGTGGGCAGCAGATGGTTGATGGCTAGGATGTACATAATCTATATTATGTTGCTTAAGAAGTTACTGAATACAATATGTACCGGTAATATGTATGTATATACTCAGGCACATGCCCCTTTGCTGGGGGTGACCAACTCGAGAGAGAGCTCGAACAGAAGCAACAAAATGTAATACAAATTTAAAAATATAAATTCACGCACAAATAAGTAATACAAGTAACTATTAGATATATACGCTCTGAGGCTATCATGTGTTATAGCCTAGATCGTAATAATTATTTTGGTATTTCAATGGAATGAGCTTGACTGTAGCCTATTCGGAAAAGGTCATGATAATTAACGTATTCTATAGATCTTGGTCAATATATTTTACTTGTAGGCTCAGAGAACATAAAGTAGGGTAGAGCTAGAGAAGACATCGCCCAGTTCATCACCAGCGTACCTTCACCTGGGCTAGTAATATGGCTCTTGCCCTCTGCATTCTTAATTATTAGTGTTCTCTGTGTTTTATTAGCCATGTGTACCTAATTTGTCTTTGGTGCTAAATAAACCTCTCTCTCTCTCTCTCTCTCTCTTTCTCTCTCTCTCTCTCTCTCTCTCTCTCTCTCTCTCTCTCTCTCTCTCTCTCTCTCTCTCCCCTTTAGTTTTCCTGACAAACAAAACAACACAAACAATTGATCGTTAATCCCCTATTCTCGCCCCCTACCCTCATTATCCAGATTAGGGAGGTACCGTGGTGGCTTGTCGGTAGTAGAGTGTTATTTATTCTACTCTGGGACAGGCTTGTCGTTATTCTGAGGTGAAAATTCAGGGGTGATTATTAATATTCTGTATTTATTGTTCTGTGAGTAAAGAAGACAAAATGCAAAGCTGTCTGTAACAACGTCTCCCCAAAAGTTGAAAGAGTGACGTAGGCCTAATTATGTTCTCTCCAGTAACCAACTTTACTCCTAAACTCGATTAATGAAATTAACACACACATGGCAGTCCGGAGATTCGAATCCAGGACGCTCACACCGAAAATCAACACACTTATGCATTGCACCACGAAGATTCAAGGTATGTTAGTCAAAATACCTGGATACACAGAGTTTAAAGCAGTCTTAGGATGAAGGAAAGACTGATTGAGGGAGAGAGATCAGAGTTCACTTGTTGAGTAAAAGAAAGACAGAACATTTGTTAATTCTTGGGTTTGAGAGCTGGATAGAAAGTTGTGCTACTAAACTGTACTGGTTCTTAAGTCAATTCAATATAATTAGGCCAAAACCACGATACATAACCTCTTAACTAAAAAAAGGCTAGAGCAAATGGGCTATTAATTTTCAACTATATCCTGGTTGACTTACCAACTAGTATAAATAAGACATAGCCTAGGCCTATCTCAATTACTGTAGTTTTTTTTAGTTATGAGAGGGTGGAGTCGGAATGTTTGGTCTACCTGTAATGAACTGGGTATAAACATCTATTGCCTTCAAGTTATAAATGTTCGAGGGTTTATCAGATTGTGCAATGCCTTGTCCTGCACATAATGATTGCGCACCATAAAATAAAAACAATGGGCTGCGCAAGAAATATTGGGACCTTTAAAATATATTATACAGAGTCTGTTTCAAATGTACAACAGTTCGGTGACTTTTTACTGTTATTCGAATATCGATAATATTATATATTATGTAAATGACCTAGTTGTCCAGTAATACAATTTTATGTTTATCATTATTATATATTTGTTTGCCTATTATTAATTTAAGCTATCAATAGTTTTAAGAACGAATTATTTTTGCAAAAGGTTGTTAATATGATCCACACATCGCTGTTAGGACCTGAATAGACCGTGTGTTAGTTGCTGGTGACGTAAGGGAGGAAATACCGGGCATTTCACAATTTAAAGTGGTTGTCAGTTGAATTACCGTACAACTGAACCCTTTACTAGTTGTGTATTATTAGTCCATTATAATTAACTAAAGAATAACTGAGTTAATGCATAGATGTTCGTGGTTGTGTACTATAGATAGTAATGATAGTTTTTGAGGCTTCGAACTAAGTGAACAAGCTATCTGAAGTCTGTGAATCATAGCTGTAGATAGTGTTTCGTTTAATTCCGATGCCATTTTAGTTTTTGAGGCTTCGAACTTTGTGAATAAGCTATCTGAAGTTTATGAATCATAACTGTAGATAGTGTTTCGTTTCATGCCGATGCCGTTTCAATAACAACGCTACAGTGTTGTTTCGAGCTATTCATACCCATTTGCAGTCATGAGTTTTAATAATAATAGTGTGTTTTCCCTCCTATTTACTTTATCTAGAGTCACCATTGCCCTTATTTTTTAGCACGAGACCGTCATTTTAAATTTAGGACGATCAGAGAAGTTCAGTCATTTCCCTCACACAAGTTTCCCCCGCATCATGTTCCTCCCTGACCTTATACACTTTCCCTCCTCCCTCATGCGCTTGGTAACAGTCACTCACCCCCCCCCCCCCCCTCTCTCTCTCTCCGACTCCCTTCCTTCCTCCCTCCCAACTGAGTCACCCCTCCTCCCTCCCTCCACGCCCTTGTTTCCCTCTCTCTCTCTCTTTGGTTGCCTCTTGCTCAGTTTATTCCAGTTTGTTTGTGTTCATGTCTGTCGTTCTCTTTTTACTGTCCATTCCCCCTTGTTTCATTCCTCTTCCACTCTCTACCACTGTTGTGTCTGCATGTCTTACCCTTTTTCTTGTCTCAAGTTTTCCTCCTTCTATCCATGGCATCCTGTTTTCACTCCATCCGAATGCCGGTTACAACTCGTTATTTATCTTCTTTATCAATTTATATATAGTGCCCTTTCTTTCATGTTACTTTTTTCGAACTATCTTCATTAACTCGTATTAGTTTCCAGGCTTACCTTTACTACTTTACTTTCCTCCCTCTGCAGTTACTCGTGTCTTGTATCCCTCCTCCATCACACCTACTTTATCCTATTCCACCATTTTTACTTTTCACTCAGTATACCCTACCTCTTCCCCCATCCTTCCCCTCCCACTTTCGTCCCCGTGGACCCCCCCCCCCCCCCCCCTCTCCCGCACTTATTTTTTTCTCTCACCCCTCGTCTACTTTCTCCCTCTGTCTCTCTCCCAGTCCAAGCACGTCTCCTTCCCGTATCTTTCGCCCATATTCCTCAACCGTAGGCCTACAGTAGAGTTGCCTTCGATATTCCCTGAACACCTAAATATTTAGAAGCATGGATACATTTCATATGAAACTTTTGTATTTTTTATTTATGTTTTGTATTTATTATTATTATTTTGTTTTGTATAGGTCTCTTTTGTGTTCGACTGTATCACACCAGTATATATGAAATTCTGAAGGTTACTGTACTCTATCGATACCCTCTCGATGGACGAAATATTGAAACATAAAATTTTATCGTTAAGAAATTAAGTGATAGCTATCTAGTTCTCTTACATAAATATATATTAGTTTCATATACGTAATTCAATAATGGGCAGACAATATATGATTAAGAATGTGGTCCTTTTCTTCAGCCTTTTTGAGGGGGGTTTTCCGTCTTCCTTTTTTACTTCACCATTTAAATCTTCCTCTACAATATCTGCCGTAGCCCTACTTGTGGTACCCTCCTCGTCCCTACTCTCTCTCTCATTAGATCGCCGCCGTACCTACCCCCCCCCCCCCCCCCCTACTCTCATCTCCCTCTCTTATACCCTTAGGTCCAAACCAGCCGTAACGTCTTCTACCCCCTCCCTGTCTCCCCCCCCCCCCCTCTTTATACCCCACCCAAGTTTCCTCTAACCTCTCGTATTTATTCCTATCTACTGTCAATCCTAGTCATAATCCACTATCCCAAGCCACCCTGAATCTACCCTGCCTAGCCCACGTCCTTCAACACCCTCCATCCCTACTTATACTAGCCATAACAACGAACAACCCTCCTCGCCCTCCAAGCATTTCCTCCATCCCTCCCCACATATCACCCCACCCTCCCACCTCGCCTCTCCTCGCTTGCCTCGCCCTCTCCCGTTCCTTTCACATACCCCAGGTTTTATTTAAAGGTTTTGTCTATCTCCCCGTCTTAATCTTGTTTTTCTTGCTTTTAAATCAACACTGGATAAAGAGATAATATAAATATTTACACAAATAAACTTGAATTATACACTGCCGCTTTATTTGTCCTTCCTCTTGTTTATCCTCTCATCATGCCCTCCTCTCTCTCTACTTTCTCTTCCACCCTCCTACATGCCCCCCCCCCCCCCCCCCCTCTCCTTCGTGCTCCCCCTCCCCCTCCTTCGTCCCCCCCTCATCTACTTGCCCTCTTCCCCCCCCCCCCCTCCTCATCTACTTTCCCCCTACCTCCCTCCCACCCCCCTCATTCTTCTTACCCTCCCTCCTTACCCCCCAAGTTTCCTTTCCGGCCTCTCCCTCCCTCCCTCCCTCAGTCGCCGGTTGCTTCAGTTCAGCAGGCAGCCGGAGCGAGTAGTCCCCCAGGTGTTGTCAGCGCCGCGTTGAGAGTGGTCGCTTGTGTTCAGTCTCCCGCGTAATAACCTCTCTTGTAGGGTAAAACTTGCCTTCGGTGCCTTCTGCGGTGTTGGTCTAATTCGTCGGTTCCGGTGTTTCGCTTGTAAGGCAGTCACACGAACGCTTTTTCTGGCAACTTTAAAACTAGCAGCATTTCTGGGGCATTGGTATTGGTAACTAAGTGAAAGTAGTTGGCTGCACTAATATAAAGCTTGAATTCAGAAATTTCCAGATTATAATTACTTGCTCAGAAAAAGCCTGTGATTGTTTTGTTAATTGTACGGAAGTTTTGGAAATGACTGAACGATTGGGGGCGTCCCGATGAGTGATTAAGAAAGCCAGTTAGGTTTAAAAGTAAGGCTGTTGCTTGTCTTCATGGAATAGCCAAATTATATAATGTTCATAAGTGCAATAGATTACCCAAGACTTGTGTAGCCTAACTTGTGATTAAATGAAAGTTCTGCCAGTAGAACTTTAGTTTTCAATATGATTTTAAGCCAATAAGTTATATTTACTTATGAACCAAAGAAGCCTAGTGACCGGTTATGAGTGTTAACGTGTCCTATATATGGATAGTGTATGTATTTGATTTACTAACGTACCAGTGACATTAAGTTTTCTATGTATGGTTATTTTGTACGATGGTGGGCAGTGGAATGACCAAGGCCATTGACAGACAGTGAGGCCGTAGAGTGCGCGTCTGTGTCTTGGGTAATGGTATTATAGTGAAGCAGCCGGTCTTACCCTCACAGACCTAGGAGAACTGAAGTGAGAGACGCATGTTCCTGGTGGTAACTTGAACTCCGAAGTGAAATTTATATGTGAATATTTCTATTTCCCCGTCATACGACTCGAGATTATCTAAATTATGTTATTGTTAATTGTATCGATATCTTTTTAAGTTCAGGTTTAATATATACTACGAACAGACTGTGACCCTTGAAAATAGAGCTGGTATTTTAAGCCATTGGTGTCGGTGTGTGAGGTAGAGAGCTCTCGACCCCACCAACCCCTCCTTCCAGCCGCCGCCCCGCTCAGCTGGCGCCGGCAGGACCACAGACTCCTGTGACCCGTAACCTGGAGACACATCAGTTCGCTGCAAAAGTCAGACCGATTTCACCTTGAACAAAGCCGCCCCGGGCGAACGAGCGAGAGGGCGGAAGTGAGCGCAAGAAAGAGCAGGCCGGTTCAGAAGCCTCTCCGTCCTTGGTGGAAGGGAAGGGCAAGCGTCACGGTGGTTTGGCCTCGTTCAAACTCCGCGAGGCTCAAACAGATTTGCCAGAATTCACTCGGTAGCGACTCCCGGTCATGACACAGCCATGAGTTGCAGCGCAGGCAAACCCTCTCACCCCCGCGACTCCCCAACCCTCCCCCCAAGCCTCGTCCCGCTCCCCACCTCCCTCCCCCCAAGCCTCGTCCCGCTCCCCACCTCCCTCCCCCCAAGCCTCGTCCCGCTCCCCACCTCCCTCCCCCCAAGCCTCGTCTCGCTCCCCACCTCCCTCCCACATTACGTCCACACTCCAGCTCAGCCTCACTCTCGAGCCAGTAGCTCCGGTGACGTCTCGCCAGCCAGCACTCCCACCTCAGCCTCAGAACCTATCAACTCGCCCTTCACATGCCACAGGGCCGCCGCACTAAGGGCATCTAGTGTGGACTCTTCTGAGGAAGGCCGAGCAAACTCCAAAACACGACGAAGGAAACGCAATCGCAAAAACAAGAAAATGAATAAACAAGATTTATCCATGATGCAACAACAAGGCAAACTGGGAAATGGAAATTGCGAAGTTCAGCCATCTGAGATACGTGTCGAAACTTCAGAATGCGAGTCTATGTCCTCGGGCGTAAAAGTGACAGGCAGTGAAAGCGAGGGTGAGATGAGGTCGGTGGAAGTTGACCTGAACATTGACACAAACACCCGGCAGCATGGAAGATGTAGCCAATATTCCTGAACACCTGGACACAGAGAGGAAATTCGCGAAATGACGGGAGCAGAAGCTAATGGAAGAGAGGAAGCAAGTGATAACAAATTGGCAGAGTCGATTAAAGTAGAAGATGAAAGCAATAGTATGAAAGAGGAACAGTTAGAAGTGAGAAAGATGAACGGTGAGAGGCATGGAGAGACCGATGAGTCAGAAGAGAGGGGAGTCGATGAGAGACTGGGAAGGAGAGTGAGTCAGGGGAGAGAGGGGTAAATGTTTGTGAGCGCGACGGAAATACTGATGTGGAGGAGGTTGAGGGGAGTGTGAGAGAGGCTTATTATGGTGAGGTAAGGTGGTGGTGAGAGGAAGATGGATGGTGATAGAGACGAACGCGAGGAGAGACATGAAGTGGCTGATGAGAGTGAAGAATGTGAGAAGATACGAACGGCAGACAGTGGGCGGGAAGTAGACGATTGTGCAGCTGCCGGGGGCGATGAGGAAGAACGAGGGGAGATAGAGACCACTGAAGTAATTAGGAGGGAAGAAAATGAGGAGCCGAATGCAGACAATGATGAAAGGGGAAATACGGACGACAATCAAGCATTTGGTGAAAGGGGTGAGCTAGAAATGGTGGTTGACGGTGGTTGGGAAACTTTTGATGCCAATGAAGTGACTGAAGCAAAGATTGTCACTGATAAGGAGGCAGCAGCAGTAACCTTTGATAACAGAGAAACGAGTTTAGAGGCAACGGAAATGAAAGCTAATGATGAATTGGAAGGGGAACATAAGGACATGGCAAATTATACGACGGTAAGATTTAATGAAAGGGAAGAAAATAATGAAGATATGGAAGTGAAAGATGGGGAAGAAAATAATGAAGATACAGAAGAGGAAGATGTCGTTCTTGATCATGTGTCCAATGAAGTAAATTATAGAGATGCAGAGTCAACTGGTTGAAAGAGCAGTAATCGACCCAGAAGAGGAAATAACCGACAGAAGAACGACTGGAGCAAATGAACCAGTTGAAGTAACAGACAGAGAACCCACCGCTGACAGTACCAGTGAAACCAGTGAAGCTATCGAGGAATTGCATGATAGAGGAAATAGCGAAGGGTAAACCAGACCGACGAGGTGAGGGAAATAATCGATGAGCGCGAGGGTAGAGGGATCGAATACTAATGATTGCAGTAGAGGAGAATGAGGGTGTGGTTGTCTGTACCCCGGCCACGAACCAACCCAACGAAATGGTGACCAGTGTTCTCATCAACGACAATCTAGAGGACCTCAATCAGTGCGGCGAAACGACTGAGCGTCTGGAGGCGACCATGGAGGAGGAGGGGGCGATAGAGATTGTAGAATTGGTGGGGGAAGAAAAAGAAGCTATAGAAGAGCCGCATATCGCCGTGATTAGAAAAGAGATATAATGTCAATGAGTATTTATGAAAAGCAAGACGAAGAGATGACAGAGGAAGAAGAGAAATTAAAGAGTGACACAGAGGAGGATATGGCACAAGAACAGAAGTTTCAGGAAGAGGTTGCTAAGGAGGAAAGCTGGCGGAGCTAAACAATGAGCCAATGGAGGACACTTTCCCCAATCAAGAGGGAAAAGAATATGAGGCAGCTCTTATCACGTCCACGAAAAAAATCGATGAAGAGTCAAAGCACACCACGAGCGATATTGTCAGAACTACCGAGGAGAATCAGTTCCCTGGAGAAAAGCTGGAATTGGTCGGTGTTTTGGAGGGTGAAGACCAAGAAGACATTCCTATCTATGAAGTGAAAAATGAGAATGAGGAGGAAAATATGGAAACAGAGTTAGAAGAAGAGAGGGACTTGGGAGAAGATCAGGAAGAAGTGAGGGAAGCTTATGAGGGAGAGATGGAAAAAGAAGTGGTAGAAGAAAGAAAAGACCTGGAAGTTGAAGTTGAGAGAGATCTTGTGAAACATGAAAACGAGCAAGAAGAAATTGAGATCGGGGTAGAAGAAAGAGACTTTAGAGATAATCTGGAGGATAAGGAAAAGGTGGTGGAAGAAGTGAAAGAGAGGCAAGACTATGAGGGAGATCTGGAAAGGGAAGTAGTGGTAGAAGACGAAAGAAAAGACTTGGAAGTGACGAGGGATCTAGCGATGGTAGAAGCAAATCAAGAATACGATGAGGCGGAAAGAAAAGTGGTAGAAGATAGTGAAATGCTGATAAGTAATGAGGTTGAAGAGCGAGAAATGTAGGGGAAGTAGAAAATAATCAATGTGGAGGAGCGAGAGAATGATAGGGATCGAAGATATGGTAGAATTGGAAAGAGCTGGAGAAATAAGTGACTATAAAGATGAGCAAGTGGGGAGTGACACTGTGGCGAGAAATGACAGTTCAGAAGTAGTAGTCGATAGCGAAGAGATGATGGTGCAGAAAGACGTCATGGCAGTTAGTGAAACGTGTGCTAAGGACCCCGAAGAAGAGGCTAAGGGTAGTGAAGGTGTAATATGCGAACCAGTGACCGGGATTGACACTGCAGAACCCACTGAAGAGCAAAAGGTTGAAACTAAAGAGGACGATAAGGAGACGAAAACGGATGCTGCCGATACTACACCTGCGGCAACTTCAACAGGTGAGATGACAAGAGCTGTATATATATATATATAATTTAATTTAATTTAATTTAATATACTATATTTCATAAATTTCACCTCAACACCAAACTCTTCCAATGAATGTAATGAAAGCATATATGTGATCCACCGGGATTCGAACCTGGGTTATCACTCAGACACCTTAATATATATATATTTGTATTACGAGATGGGTTGGGTAATAAAGGGGAT